>CM046067.1:15071050-15263550 GCA_025215515.1 Schistosoma japonicum | reverse complement strand
GGAAATTAGTGGTTTTCTTTACATAATTGTTTGTGTTTGTTACAGATTGATGTTAGTTTGGTAGCAGTGAAAGTTAGAGAACATTGGCTGACAGTTGTTTCTTCATCAGTATGAGACACTTCGGTAGTACTCAGTTCTTGATTCCCATCCACATCTCCCACGAATTTAACACAAGCCATTAAGGTCCTACAACGAACGCCTAACTATCTAAACTATTAGGAATGACACGGGTTCGGTATAAGACTTCTCATTTCCATCTATTTATGATGTAGAGTGATGAGCATCAAATGCCATTGGTGACAACCGTCTCATTTGATTATTGTAAACCTCATTAGTGACCACTACTAACTAGAATTTCAGTAACATTCTGAAGTTAGTCAGTAGTGTGCTGATTATTGTAATTGAATTAAGATAGTTTTTTGATGATAGGTAATAAGTTAATATATTGGAACTAAAAACCTCTTAAGTGTTTCTTGATTTGCAATGGTGCCCAAACAAACACTAATCTATGTCGAATACTGTTATGACGCAAAAAAATGGTTGATATCTTAAACGTTAATTAGGGTGTACCAGGTCGATATCTATGCATCTGCTCTACATTCACTCAGTTCCACGCTGGCGATATAATAACAGTTAATGTGTTAAATGGAAGGATTGGACAAGTGGCAACTGAATGATAATAAAAAATAAATTGTTCACCTTGTATACAACCAAAATTACTGAAATAGTCTACAGATAAGTAGCCCTTGAAGATAATCAATCGTTATTAGGGTGCCCGGCATATCAAATACGAACATACAATGGAAAAGATTTGATGATGCTTTTATGTAAACTAATTTATTTCAAATGGTTAAGTTTGTTTATTCTGGTTAGCGTTTTTTTAGCAAACTTGTGTTTTACGGGATAAGGGTGTTAGCCCTATGCCCAACCCTCCTCCTTTACCTGGGCTTGGGACCGGGAAATCAGCATTCCTACAGTTGAAAAATATATGGGAGTCCAAACAACTGTCTACCAATCTCAAAGTTAGACTCTTCAACTCGAACGTCGAGTCAGTTCTTCTGTATGGAGCTGAAACGTGGAGAACTACTGCAATCATCATCAGGAGAGTTTAGGTATTTATCAACAAATGTCTACGTAGAATATTGAATTCTGTTGACCAGAAACCATCAGCAACAGCCTACTATGCAAGAGAACAAACCAACTTCCAGATAAAGAGGAAATCAGGAAACAACGTTGGAAATGGATAGGACATACATTGCGCAAATCATCAGACTGTATCACGGGACAAGCACTAACTTGGAATCCTGTTGGAAAACGGAAAAGAGGAAAGCCAATGAACACACTGCGTCGAGAACTGGAAGCAGACATAAAAAGAATGAACAGTAACTGGAGACAGCTGGAAAGGATTGCTGAGGACAGAGTTGAATGGAGAAGACTGTTGAGCGGCCTATGCTCCTCCGAGAGGGGTAACAGGCGCAAGTAAGTAAGTAATTTATTTCAAATATATGATTAAATTGAATAATGATGACAGTATATAGATAGAACTCACTGAAATGTGCCAATGAAAAATTGTAGAAAAACAATTGAAGGTATGTTCACAAATCAACTTATGTTGCCAAGGTAACTAAAGAATAACCACTTACACTGTTAGAATACAAGAGTACGATTCTAATTGCAATGACCTTAAGTAACTTATAAAAAGCATTGATTCATTTTATTTAATGATGATATCATGCACTGGAACATTTTGCTGTCTATGCTTTAGCTTCTACAAGATATGTCTAATAAATAATGAGGATTACCTTCTTTCTGTCTTCTAATGGAGCATGTTTCTGTAAGTACACAGAAAATGGTAGATACAATCAGAAGTGATATAAGATATATATTTGTTAGCTTTTGTTTAACTTATTAAATCTCACATGGAATATAAAAGTGTAGTTGTTTGGCGTTAGAACATGTTAGCTTAATGGCTATTGTAAGTCTTTGAATGATTTTTTTCTTGATGACTTTGTCACCTTGAAATATAAATGAAATGAATAGTTGTTTCCTTCAGGGTTTGATAAATTTCTCCAAATAACCATTTTTTAAAGTGGTTTTCTGTTTCCATAGTGACAACTTAAAGTATCTCAACTCGTATATAACTCAATAGTACAGTAGTTTGATTAAATTATGTTTGTAGTTCATTGAATAAAAAGCTAAGAGTATAAAGGTTTTTGCCATCTAATGTATCTTTCAGGAGTATAAACTTTGTTCTGGTGTCATTTTCTCTTAGTAAAATTCTTATGTCTAGTGATAGGAATATGTTATTCTCTTTAATATTCCTTTAGGGTACTTTATATCATAGTAAACTCAACAAAAGTCTAATGTAATTTCGTTGCGTTGTGTATCCTATCACATGTGAAAACACTGGTGAAAGATAAGACATATATTAAGAAAATCATGAAACTGAGTGATAAGGGATATACTGACTTGGAATCTTTAATGAGAAAACAAATGAGGAAGACCAAAGAACACATTGTACAAGTAATCGAAGTTAGAATGAATGATATTTGGGAAGAACTGGAAAAGAGATATACAGACAGAGTATGTTGGAGAATACTGGTCGACAGCCTATACTCCATGAAGAGTTACAGACAAATGTGATGTAATAAACTCATCATCAACTTACCTTCTATACAATTTCATTTGACTTATAGCAGGAATTATTCTTGTCCTTTTCAAATTTAATACAAATATATCATAAATGAACCAGTAGAAACTCGTTACCAATAACTATATCATCAAATTTAAGTTGGATTGTGACTGGCAAGTGGAATCCAGGAAGCGCATTTCGTCCTATTTGGGACTCATCGGCTGGATGTACATGCATCTCAATGTTGATGTTCACACTGGGATTCGAACTCAGTCCGCTTCGTGTCAAACGCCACTGCGTTCACCACTAGGCTACTGTGTACAGACAGTCACGGGAGGATACAAACCTATTCTGAATTACATATATACCCGTTGCACAAGTGTGACTGTCTGGACACAGTAGCCTAGTGGTGAACGCAGTGGCGTTTGACCCGAAGCGGACTGAGTTTGAATCCCAGTGTGAACATCAACATTGAGATGCAGGTACATCTAGCCGATGAGTCCCAAATAGGACGAAATGCGCTTCCTGGATTCCGTTTTGCCAGTCACAATCCAACTTAAATATAACTTGTGTACTACCGCTATATAGAGGCAATCCGCTCAGGATGCACATATGGCAACAGAGGCTGATTAGTTTCAGTCCATTACAAAATCAACGAGAAGATACAAGCTTATTCTGAATTATATCATCAAATGTAGAGTATAGTTAATTGTTGAAATGAAATTAGAAAACTGAAACCTGACCTTTATATTCATAAGTAGTCAACCGCTAACCATCAATTTTTTTAGTAATATCCAGGTATGTGATTATTTCCTCTTACTTTTAACTTTGTAATGTACGTCTATATGTTTAACTACTTTTATGGAGCTACATCCATAGGTTGTTTAACAATGAACATAGTAAAGCATCTATCACAATGACTCAGAAAATGACAATTCAATCAGTTATGCTCATTTATGAAAGATTGTTTGATTAACCATGACTATAAAGTGCTGGAATCAGAATTGAAATTGTGTACATAATCAAACTTTATCAATCTGTAAGAGTAAACGTACTTTTCCATTTGCATTAAAGTAAGCTTGTCAATTCACAGTATAAATTTAGATATATGCATATACAAACAGTTTGTATAATCCCTTCCATACGTTGGTTTCTTCTTAATCATTACGTCATTTTCAGCATAACTTTGATTCGTACGTGTTATACATCAGAATTTACTAGCATATACTCACTTTATTCAGTACATTAATATGAACATTTTTACTTACTTACTTACTTACGCCTGTTACCCCTCTCGGAGGAGCATAGGCCGCTCACCAGTCTTCTCCATTCAACTCTGTCCTGAGCAATCCTTTCCAGCTGTCTCCAGTTACTGTTCATCCTTCTAATGTCTGCTTCCAGTTCTCGACGCAGGGTGTTCTTTGGCCTTTCTCTTCTCCGTTTTCCAACAGGATTCCAAGTTAGTGCTTGTCTCGTGATACAGTCTGACGATTTCCGCAATGTATGTCCTATCCACTTCCAACGTCGTTTCCTGATTTCCTCTTCAGCTGGAAGCTGATTTGTTCTTTTCCGAAGTAGGCTGTTGTTAATGGTTTCCGGCCAACAGATATTCAATATTCTACGTAGGCAGTTGTTGATAAATACCCGTACTCTCCTGAGGATGTTTGCAGTAGTTCTCCATGTTTCAGCTCCATACAGAAGAATTGACTTGACGTTCGAGTTGAAGAGTCTAACTTTGAGATTGGTAGACAGTAGTTTGGAGTCCCACACATTTTTCAACTGTAGGAATGCTGCCCTTGCTTTGCCGATCCTTGCCCTTACATCCGCATCGGATCCTCCTTGTTCATCGATGATGCTCCCCAGGTATGTAAAGGTATCCACTTCTTCCAGAGTTTCATCATCAAGTTCAATTAGGTCGGTGCTCTCTGTGTTGAATTTGAGGATCTTGCTCTTTCCCTTATGTATGTTCAGGCCTATCGATGCTGAGGTTGCTGCTACTTTGGTTGTCTTCACTTGCATTTGCTGTTGTGTATGGGATAGAAGTGCTTGATCATCCGCGAAGTCCAGATCATCAAGTTGCATCCTACTTGTCCATTGAATCCCGTGCTTCTCCTCAGATGTACAGGTTTTCATGATCCAATCGACCACTAGGAGGAAGAGGAAGGGCGAGAGCAGACAGCCTTGTCTGACAATAATGTGATCATTTTAATCAATTTTTATTTTGTCTTTGTGTACCGATGGTGATGAATGAGGTCGTTGGAAAAAAATATTATGAGATATCGACTGTACTATGTTGGCAAGCTTAGCGGTCTGACACTGAAGGATTTACCTCCAAAACGTTAAGGTGATGGCCTAAGTTTTTTGATGGGACAGTAGATATTCATTTCAGATGAGTCCTATAATAGAACGAAACAAGTATCTATCAGTGCTTCCTGGTTTTCAATGACTGTCTCAGATTAATTTGTAAAAAAGAATTTCAATTTATATCTTCATTTAAAGTTGACTTCATACTATATTTCATTATCCTGCAGGTACTTCTCTCTACTTTAGCCTCTTATAGACCTAATAAGTGTCTACGTAGTTAATTGTTTTTCTGTATTATACGCTTACTTCTCAACATACAATATTCGTACTTTATTTTGCATAACTCACGACTGCATAGTCAATAAAAACGGTAAAGTTGAAAATACTTGTATGTGTACCTCCATGAGAGTCGATGATCCTTGTTGAAATTAAAATCATGTCAACAAATCCAGAGTTTGTGACTATTACGTACAGTTTATTTATATAACAACGGATAGCAACTACACCATTGATTAAATTATGCTGAACACTGTAAGATATGACCACATGCCGTCTAAATAAATCTATGTTACATGTAATATATCTTTGATGTTAAGTAATTGGAGAAAGTAGGTAGATTTTTTTTCGTTCATTGTTTTATTCAACTTAGTACTTGTCAACTATATCTGGCTGCAGTCTCGAGAGAATTAGTGTTGTTTATGAGATTTCAGCACTGTAATAAGTTTGTAATTCGGTGAATGTGCGAGTTACTGTCTACACCATTCGGTTTCGACCAAAATGGAAACCTATACAATTTATCGAAGGCTTCTGTAGTCAGGTAGCATTATTACTTGTCTTAATACAAACATAAAAGCTGGAATTGTCTTGCTCAATTAAGAATCTGTTCTGTGTAAGTGTATAGCATCGAAGAGCTGAAATCACAAACAGAAACTTCTTGAACATACCTATAGATGAACCAAAAATGTGTGTAAATTATATACAGTGTATAGGGATTAAGTGACTACAATGAACCTTATTATATAGGCAGTACAAAGCGAGCTTTTTTCAGATGCATCTCAAAACACTATTCAGCATTTCTCTTAAACGTTGAGTAAAAATCAATTACCTAGCTCTAGTACAAGAACGCCTTGTCAAGTTCAGGTTATACTGCGAACGCGCCTCCCCGACGATTACGTAACACACCTACTACTCTTCTGATGCATAAAATTGTTATGTAACTACTTCTTATCCTTAAATAGATAAATAAATCGTAAATGATTAGATGTATGATTGTACAACTGCAGTAAATGGTCTGTATGTTGAAAAGAAAATAATGTCTTCAATGAATTGTCCTTATTTCTCTATCAGTGATATAATGAAGTTTCTCAGTAACTAAAATGAATTTTAATTGAGTGCTGTGGAGATTATTGTATGTTAATTTGATACAACGAATAGGTCTGAATTAAGAAGAAACTATTGACTACTAAGAAGAGTTGGACATCTTTTTTGTCCTAGTATAAACACTTAAGTAGTGCTCATCCACGACCACATCAGAGAATAAACCCAATGACTCTATTTAGCTCCATGGCAAACACTTTAACATTAGATCACTGAATCGGCTACTAACGTTTGATATTCAATTAATTTGTCAGACCTCATTCATTGTCATCAGTTGGGTACCCACTTCACTCCCGACACAACTGAACTTCACTGGTCACTACGTCTTCTTAATAGAACTCTTAATTCATATCATTTTCTTTCATAAACTACATACCTAAAAAACCTGTTACTTATAAGTAACACATTTACCTATAGTCTCAATCTATTCAGATTTTATTTAGTCCAAGATAAAAAGTCAAAAAAAAGTGGAAACAGAAATGGAACAGAACTGAATTTTTCACATTCTCTTCTCGTCGTTTTTTTCTTTTTTTTGGAAAAAAAGTTTTCTCTTTAAAAACTTTTCTCTTCTTTTTTCTTTTTTCTAACAGTATTAAATGATTGTAACAAATTTCAATAGATTATTAAATGATAAAGTTTTAATATGCCTGTTATCCTTTTTTTTTTATTTGTATTCACCTTACAACAGACACAATCAAATAAGTGTAAACGTTTAGTGTATCTGATCATTTTGTCTAAGTCATTTTAAGAATCACCTATGGAATGTCATCCATCATTATGGTTTGAACAGAATAAAAAAAGAAGAAAAGAAGAAAACAAAAGGTATGCAAAGTAGACCAAAATAGATTTAATCTTGGAATATTGTTTAGTTGAAAAAAAAGGTTCTGATGTTGATATAAATTTAATATTGAAATTTTTATTTTATCTTTATAGATTACTGACAATAACACAATAGAGACTAATAATCAATAGAATAATTCTAAGCAGATTGACTTTACTATAACTTATTGCTAAGGATTTGCGAATTAAGGGGACATCTTGATACCTGCTAACGAACGTAAAACCTGCGACGCAACAATAGGAAGCTGAGATATTCCGCAGCGCCCGAGCCCAGCTAACTGCATTAAGAAGTCCAAAGTCAGCAAGAAGCGCTTAATTTCACAGGCAGCTTGGCAGACGAAATCAACGTACAAATCTAATGCGTATATATACAAAAAAGGAAAGCGTCGTTGGAATGTCATAAATAGAGTACTAAAATAAACAATAAACCAATAAGATTTAGCGTCCTGCAAAGTGGAAAACACGAACTGAAGGTGAGAAACGAACTATTTGGCGCGAAAACAAGAAATTTAAATTTACACTAATTAAATCATAAAAATAATAAGTTTTCCAAGAGAATTCTGGGGATCTAACATCCCCAGCACTACATTTAATTTGAAGAAACTAATTGATTTTCAGTTATTCGTGTTGATTACAAATTGATTTCGCTTAGGTATCAGTGAAAACTGAGATCAATGGAAAGCTATTTTATCCTATTATAGAATTATTCAATAATATACATCTACACTTCCACTGAAAGAATTTTTATTCAGCTCATTAAGGTTCACTTGGAGACGTTTAACCAATTACACTAATGTGACTATTTAGTAGTCTAATGGTAGAATCACAATTTTCAATCAATTTTTAATACAGTAAGACCATCAACAATTGTCATTTATGATAACTTTCTCATTTTCATAAATTATTAAGCAACCATTAAAAAGAAGCCAACTTAATGATGTAAAGGTTAAGTGTTCGTTGAGAAGCTTGAAGATATTGGACTGGATTTGCTGATGTAGTTCTAGATGCATACTACTGAAGAGTTCAGTACTATGACGAAGCAGCAATTCACTAATTCATTGGTTTTCAGTGACTGTCTAATTAATGCTATTTTATGATATTTAATTCTTTATTACACTCCATACAACTTAAACTTTGTTTCCTTCTTAGATTGTTAATATCAATTCAATTTAAGCCTATCCCCAACAAACCACATACAACTAGTTTAGATACTCCGTTTGAATCCTGTTGTTATATCAATAAAGTAGGATTTACAATACTTAGAAGCGAATCTATCTTCTCAATTCCGATTATCTTATTATTCATATTTTACTTAAAAATAGCCAGACTAACATTGTGAAAGTTTCTTATTCTTACGATGTTATGAGTTAGTGTTGATTTTTCTGTCAGCTTGTACAGGGCGTGAAGTGATATTTTTGGTTGTTTGTTTATAACAACGTGTAATTATGTATATCTCTGCTTTCTGTAGCTATTGATTTTTCTTGAAAACTCCCTTGTATTTAATGTCAGAACACTAACATTCTTTCCTTAGTCTGGCTATTGATCACATTGTCGAACTAATCATTACGATCATACATGTGATCTAGTGTTGTATCAGCTAGTAACGTTGTAATCTAGTGACATATCAAATGGTATTCTTCTACTCTCTATACCTATATAACTAGCGCTAAATAGTACGAAACCTAGGTTCAGGATTTCTTGCCGCCTACCTTCATAACTCTTTCAAAATGTCGTCTATATTTAGAACAATCAAGCCCTTTTATAATGTCTTGATAATGTGATAATAGAAACTGAGTTGATCTGAGAAATGTGATGGTGTATTTGCGCTACACTTGTCGAACAATGTATACCCACATACACATACGTACATTTCAAGGCATTTACATATATAAGCATGGAATAAGAAATAAATGTCAAGTAAAATAAAAGATCGAATAGTTAACATGTGATCATTGAAGAATCAAAGAAGTAAAGGTTAAAAATTGTTCACACCATCACAGAAATACAATGATATTAGTAACGTTGGTAGGGTATCATTGAAGAAAAGCGTGAACTGCTAGACAGCTGTCTAATCCTAATATTGGTTTTCTCTATAGTTACTGTAGTTACTATTCAGCTAGACAATATTATTATTATTACTATTTATTATGTATTACACATAAGAAAGATTTTGTTATCACGAATAGACATGGGTTAGAAAGCTGCTGATAAATAGATAGTACTTGACAGCTATGTAAACGTACGTTGCTTCCAGGATAAGGATGCATTCCAATCAGACTTTATACAGACTGTTTAACCTTTAGACTGCTGATATAACAGTCAATAGTTGATATTTATAACTGCATTCATATCAATTCATAATGTGAAGTTTTCTCTATTACCCCTAGTAGGTAACTGCCAAATACTTAAGTTTATAAATAATAAGATAAAATGTATTTCGTTATTGTGAATAAGGTTAGATTTCGTCTAACTAATGGTATCCTATTTAGGACCGGCTGTCAGCTGAATGAATCTCTATCCTCTTATTGACGTCACTACCAGCACTCGAACTCACTTCATTAGTGTTACACCCTACTACTTTCACCAACAAGTTCTGGTAGTAACATCAATATAGAGATGCATCTGGTTGATAATGAATGTCAAATAGAATGAAACACCTATTCGGAACTCCACCTGTTAGTCATAATTTAGAATTAATCGTTTTCTGTGAACTATCACTACTCAGGATCTGAAAGTAATAACAGTAAATGATCAGTTTCAGGTTATAACAACATCAACTGAAAGATGCACTCAGATAGAAATCAGATTCTATTATACCAGTTTTAGTGTTCTTGTTAACATATTTCTAGTATCAAATACAAATTATGTAATAGTAAACAAAGTAATAAAAAGTAGGCAATTGATGACATCATAATCTAGAAATAGAAACTATTAAGAATAGTTATGGATACATGTCCACCTGATGAATTTAAAAACAAAAGAATCCTTGAATGATGTTACAAAAAGAATTCAGAGTTATCTATAGTACTAGAAAGAATTAAGTAATGATTATAAGAAGCAAGTGTGGGGATGAAGACGAATACAAAGTTGAAAATTCGATATATATTTTTTGTACATAGAGTTTAGATTTGATATCTTGAATTGATTTGAATTAGACAAATATGACAACCAGGAAGCACTGAACATCTATTTCGTCCTTCTGTAGTGCGCATACATGACACTACCACGGATCATGCTCAAGATCATTCGGCTCCTCGGCGAACGTGTAATTATAACAAAATCACTTTTTTGAGGTACGAATCATTTACATTTTTGTCTATAAGGGGAGTTAACAGCATCAGAAGACATGACTAATGTAATTCAACTGTGTCGAATGTGAGGCAGTTATTCACCGATGACAATGAATGAAGTTACTTATACATATTTCGAATTGACTGAATTAGAGATATCAACCACTAGGATCCGGTTCAGAAGTTAGATGGCAAGGTGTTCTCTGAAGAGGTGGAATGTCATGGGTTTGATTCCTGTTAGTGTTGTGGATATACACTGCTTGACTTCCATACTAGGACGAAATAGATGCTTAGTGCTTCCTGGTTGTCAACAGTTGTTTAATTTAGACCAATTTATGATATCATATTAACGTTGAGGAATCTCCACAACACCCAACTACAGAGTTTAGAATTGAATCAATAGGCAGATAGAGCTTTCATTACGCATGAATTCGTAATTTCTTTTCCTTTAATGTTGACTCATTCCACTCTAGGAATGACTCAGATAAATAAATTTGCTGTGTAAAAGTAATAGGAAGTTACATGGTGTTCAAGAATAAAGATGTTGATAGATTTACCCAACGTCATTATAATCCAAACAGAGTAATTTTTAGAAATGGGCTATGATAGAGCCTTGATTGTGTGATCTGCTTTGTAAACGTAAACGTATATACATGCAGACTAATGTAACTCAAAGAGGTAGCTTATATTTGACACATTCATAAATGTATATCCGGTTGAAAAAGACAATGATACTAAAAATATTAGATGACATGATTCATTATTCATGACATGTTTCCTTTGATTAATCAATATATAATGGCCAATCTGTTGTTTGTTTAGTTCTTTATCGTGTTTATTAAACTATACAGGTCTAGTCTACAAATAGAGTCTATATGATTGAATATAGCTGGTACTGCGTCAAAATGAATGTAACTTGGAATTAGTCGACGGCAAACATAGACCAAGGTTTCCTTCTCTCTGGTATTGTACATAAAGACCCACATACAATCTTTAGGGAACAAATGATTGTTGACGATGTCGATACTAAGTTACCCAGCTTTACAGTCTATGACGTTATCACATTACTAATGGCGGCAAGACTAACTCCCCCCCTTCCACTATAGAACTGAGATGTTTACATTTATTGATCCACTGAATCGAGAGCGATATTGTATTCCTCTGTACTATATGAGTTCTGCTCGTACTCTATTGATCAAGGAGCAAAATGGGGTTTCCTATAGACTAAGATTAAACTATCTACTACCTTAACATACTTCACTTCAAACTTAGTAGTTTTTATATATATTACACTTTCATTGAATTGAAATAAATGTCTAAACATCTCATTATAAAATAGTCTATCGTATACAGGGATAATAGTGTACAATGTGACTACATTTATCATATCCATTCACTAATAATTATCAGAAGGTAGACAATATTTACGGTTCACAGATCTCTGTCGTTTCTGTAACTATGACTAAATAAACATCTATTAACTATAGTCCTAATACTTCTCAAAATCTAGTCGGAATGAACTCTGTTATCCATTACTTCATGTATGGTGCGTAATCACTCTAAAACACCATCATGTTTTACTTTAACTGGGACTGAGTACTTAAAAATATTTTAAGTTATTATGAAGAGACGGGATCAATGGAGTTCAACATGTGTCGACTGATTGACATTACTCACTGATGGAAATAGATAATGTCGTCCTAAACTATTGTGAATCGATTATAGTTAGAATTATTAACTTAATCCACTAATATTGATGATTAGCTGATGAATATTTGACATGCTTGAAGTTATAATTATTAACAATTGGAAAATTCAGTGGTCTGATGGTTGAGTGCTTTCGACAAAACCTTGAGATCCTGGGCTTGATTTCCCAGGAAGGTAGTGGATATACACTACTAAATACTTGATTGTTCAATGTTCTGTGACAAACAAAACCAAATTATATTTTTATAAGAGGTTTTCAAAGATTTCTGGATGTCGTAATTCACATTATAAATTGACCATATTTAGACAACCAATATCACCCATGAAGTAATGGATAGCTGTTCCCTACTAGTATTTCCAGATAAGAATCCAGCAGTTTACACTGCTTACATTATTTTCAATACGGTTGAAATATACTAGTCATGGTCATTCAGTTAAGACCCCTAAAGTTATCTTTACAAATTAATCATTAGTGGATGAAAGATTATATATATAAGTTTGAGGAGATAGAAAGGTTTTGCAATTTACATCAGTGATTGATTATAAATAGACAATTAATGAAAAGTTGAGAGTACTAGTCAACTGTTCCTCGTTAGTCTGGAACACCTTAATGAAGCCCATCTTTATAAGAGCTAAACATTTTATTACTATGTCATGATATTCATTGATTGTTTATTGACAATTACGTGGACAAACTTGTGTGCTTTCTCTGTATTTGAGAACATTATGGAGCCATCTTTAACATTATAGTTTATTTGAGAAGAAAGTCAATATCATCCGGAATTCTTACAGTCGAATGCAATGCAAAATAATGCATGGAAGGCAGCTCACAAATTCCTTCGAAGTGAAGACCAGTGTCAGATAAGACTGCTTACTGTTGCTTTTTTCTTTCTACTGGTGTTTGGCTAAATTAGGAAAACTGCAACATTTAAATGTGGAGGAGTAAGTAATACAGAGAAAAAACATAAATGCAACTAGATGACTTGGACTTTGCCGATGACCGGCTTAGCTCTTTTATCCCACATGTAGTAACAAATACAAGTGAAGACAAACAGTGTAGCAGCAGCAATCTCTGAAGCCGGTGGTAACAAGTATTGATTGATTTTCAGTGTTTAATGAGTAGAACTAAACAACTTTTCAATAGGTCATACTGTTTTATCGACTATTTTCTTGTTAAATTCAATGATTGACATAAGAAGTTCTAGATTGAATATGAAAACATCATAAAGATAAATTTGTCGTTTAATAACTTTTCAATGAATGACAAGTAACATTCTGTTATTACTGTTGGTTTGAATTGGCATGAAATTAAGTAGATTAGTAGATGAGTAATTACATAGTGTATTCTATGTTTTTATGCATTTATTCGTCAAATAGTGAGAATAAGTAGCAAAGATTACTTTTACTTTAGCTCCCAAAGTTGTATTCTATGTCGGTTGGATACCTATGAAAACTAGGGAACATCGGACAACTGTTTAGTTCCAGTATAGTATTCTTCAGTAGTGTAAAGTGTCGATTCCACCAGGTAATTGAATCCAGAAGATCACAGTCTTCAACGTCTTTCAACTTAATCATTGTGCTAGTAGAATAATTACAGTATTATAACTGTGATTATTGCCCAATCTTTTATTGTAAAATTAAACTAACCTCCTATTTTGATGCTTTTCATGAAGTAATCTTTAATTCAATGAGATTTGATTATCTAATTCACTTATTTAATAATCTCAACTAGTATGTTAAGTATATTGATTGAATACTAGGTAATGACAAAAGTCATTCTCTCGTATGTTTGATTGCTAGATTTAAATTCGCTATCACTAATTATCTTCAGATAAAACAAGCAGGAAAAACTAGAATAGACCAAGAATCGTACTAGTGGAGTTTTGGTTGGAAGGTTTGACCAATGGGAGCCCGACCATGTCGAGTGTGAAACAGTTACCTTGTCAATGACAATAGAATACGTCGCACAATATACCATGACATGATTAAGGTTAGAAATGTCAACTGTTGAATGCAAGCCAACATAGTATGGTAACGGCTTAAACATTCGATACGAAAACTGAAGGTGTTGGATCAGGTTCTTTGATGAGGACTATGAATGCTTACTACTGAGTATTTCCGTCTTAGGATGAAATTTTCCAATTTTTAGCAGCTTCCTGGTTTTCAGTAGTTTCCGTAACTTGGGTCGATTTGTGCTCATGACTATAAAGTTGTATTTATCCAGTATTGCTTATTTCAAACAAACCTCCCTCGAGAAGGCCAAAATATGGCTAATAGTCTGGATTATTTCTTGTATTAGCTCTTTATTAGTAAGCAAGTTGACAGTAACTTACAAAAACACCATTATAGCGTAGGTTTCGTGTTATTTGGTACACATCAGTAACTGTAGCTTCCTATCAGATCTGTTCCTCGGTTACCCGATTTCATAGTTTATGTAACCTTTTACGTATGACTTGTAATAATGTCTTGTTGTTGAGTCCTATGTATAACGATGCCTACATCAAGGCCTTCTTTCCAACTTAACTCTAATTGCCTAACATTATTAGGCAATGTGTGTTTGTTTCTATGTCCTAGTTAATATTTCGGGAAATTTTTAAATCAACCTCCCTACATTCTGTATTTTAAACTATATTTACTATATTACTATTGACTGTAACCTTCGACTATTTACAAATGACGTAAGTTAGAAAGGATCATTCGAAATTATTAAGAGATATTTTGGCAAAGTTTGATATCACTTAAATAGAATGTAAAAAGACAGTAGTCTAAAGTTTAGACTGTAGTTCTGACAAGTGAATGCGCTTTATTTGGCATCCAGTGAAGTCCAGTAGAAAGATATCATGAAGAAACCATACCTTAGAGCTGTTAATAGTTGCTTAAAGTAGTTCAGTTCATAATCGAAAAAAAAATCATTGAACTTGGATTCGTTAGATCTGTTACACACAAACTTTTAGAGACATTTAATCTCTTTCATTGAAAGGGTCTCCACTAATCAAATCTCTGCTTGTAATAATGAAAGGTTTGTATGAGTCTATGAAGTTTTAATTTGTTATCGTCAACCAAACTGGTAAGTTTAGATCGAGTGACTCTTGTTAGTAAAACTGATAACTGAAAATCTCTTCTATGAGAAATAATGTATCACAAACTTGGTATATAGTCATTTGTGTGGCTGTCAATCTTTCTTGCAGTTTCGTCTAAATACTGAGGTTAACGTCAGTCTTTAATGTTCATTCTTTTGAAAAAAGCTTAAACAATTACAAATTATTACAAGAGATATTTCGAAATACAGTATCCTGGCACCGATGGGAGAATGACAGTACAATAAACATATTACTTAAAGGAATACAGTTTCGTGTATGATCAACATATTTCAGGCAATATGCTTCGTTGTTCAGTCGACTATGTAGCTGTTGATAACTACCTAAAATAATTGTTCGTGTTGTCTTTCGTTATTGGAACTGAACATATTAGTTTTAGTGTATACAACTAGCTGCTCAGTCATGCATCACATCCAGTTCATGACATGATGCATCGTGGAGAGAAATTCTCTTCTTAGTCAATTAGTATAGACGTCACAATCCTGTTTTCTTACTATTTATGATCAAATATATCTTTGTCTTCATTCATCACTGTTTTTTATTTTGTGCTTTATCAGTGCGTGTAGGTTTAGTCTTTAAAAATGCTACTCCCGATATACTACAAATTTAACTTGGTAATATAAAAAATGCACTTCAGTAAACACTGATAAAATGCAGATAATGATCGATGTATTGTTTGGGTTGAGATGTGACAGGCAAGAGGAATCAAAGATGTGCGTTTTGCCCTATTTAGAATTCATCAGCAGGATGTACCTGCTATATTTAGGCAACAGATCAAAATGCACATATAGCATCAGAGATTGGTCATTTTCAGTCTATGACAAATCAACGGAAAGATCCAAATACATTCTAAATGATCAATGTATATCAGAAGTCAAGAAGTAAAATTATATAAAGTATTTGTTTATGTAATCAGCAACTTATGTAACTTCGTTATTTAATTGTTTACAAGTATGTAAATGGGTTTAACTCCACCTGGAGCCCCTCTAGAATTGCTGCTGGTCCCAAGCCTGAATAATGGAGAAAGGTTAGGCATGGGGTTAGCAACCCTGTTCCGTAAAGACATAAAGACTGATGGATCAGTTATGATTATATTTCTGCAGATGTGATAAGAATAAACTAGTAAGATAGTGATTAGTTTTTAAATGTTGTCCAAGTGTTTTTAGTCGTCAGGTAATTCAGTTAAAGTTTGTTTATAATAAAAGATACTGTACCCACATATAATACAAACAACATATCATTAACCTAATCTTATATCAATCTCTATAAGTACAGTTTAATTCAATTATACTAACCAGGTAACTAATGAGTAACTTTAGAATGTTTCTGAAACTGTAATGTGAAGTTATGACTAGTGGAGTTGAGACTTGTCAACAGTTAGATGATGATGATGAATGTATATAGTTTTCTAAAGTGTTCTTTTATAAGAACCAAATAAATTTTCGATTATTAATGTCAACAGACAACTAAATTTATTATGAATCTGATTATCCCTTACGTAAATAATTCTTTATTTGATTAGCTTCTAATGTATCATGAGATGATCTTGTTCAACATGTGCTACTTCCAAGAAAAAATAAGAGATCCAAGAATCTATATAAATGAATAGTTGCTATTATCCCTACCCCGCCACATCCCTAATAATATATTCGTATAGGTGTGGAGAGAGAGAGGAGAGAGTAGAAGTTACCAGTCTGGTAATTGAATTGTGGTGTTTTCTGGAGATTGGAATCAAAGTTTAGTTAATTGAATTTGTCATAGATTGATGTCAGTAGGATATCGTCGAAAATCAAGGAACATAACTAGACAGTAGTTTTGTCCTAGTTTAAGTTTACTCAGCAGTAAGCACACTCTAATCCACTAGTAGGATTAAATCCATGATTTTCAGGTTGGCAAAAGTCTAACCTTCTGCATTACTAGACCAGTTTGTGTCCAGTTGTAGAATTCCCACTCTCATCAGTTTGTGACATCGCGAGATGATCATCTAATGTGACTGGTGAGAAATTCCTCACTAAGACAAAATAGCCGTCCTTTAGTGCTCCCTAGTTTTCACACTGGATACTGTCATAGTTACATAAAATTGTCCAATTAATCTTTTCGTTAGTAGATTTACTAAAACTTCAGTTGTTATTTTGACTTCATACTGTATGTATTAAGTAATCTACATACCTCAAAGTGATCAATCATTAAATAAAATAAATTAGTTTTATAATAAATCATAATGCAAGTTACTATGACTACATGACATTTTATAACATAAATACCTCTTACATACTCTCACATATTGTGTAAAACAAAAAATAAACAACAACACAAATGACAAGTAGTTGATCGATGTGTATAACAATAATCAGATGTTATGTTCAAATTAGATAGTGACTGGCAAGTAGAATTCAGGACGTACGTTTCGTCCTATTTCGGACTCATCTGGTGGATGTAACTGCATGTTAGTGTTGATGTTCACAGTGGGATTCGAACTTAGACCGTTTTATGCCAAACGCCACTGCCTTTCACCACTAGACTATTGAGTCCAGAGAGTCACACATGTGCAACAGGGAACATAGGTATTAGGATGAACTTTGCATCTTCCGCGTTGATTTGTAATGGAATGAAATTGGTCAGCCTATGAGTCTTAAATAGGAACGAAAACGCGCGTCCTGAAATCCGCTTGCCAGTCACAGGTCTAAGTTAAACAATACTTGCATACTATTTTCTATACTGAGGCAATCCGTTGCAGGATGCACATATGGCAACAGAAGACTGACAAGTTTCAGTACATTATAAATCAACAGGAAGAAATAGGTTTATTCTAATAATCAAATGTATTTCTGAATATGAATTCATTTAAAATGTATTCATTGAGCTACCTAGATTTTTTTGAATCGTTCCTTTAGATGACATTTTTTACAGACTACATAACAGTTTACTGACATAGGGGTACATTATTCAGCAGGACGAATATCGTTAGTTGTTTTAAATTCAGGCCATTTGTGATTAAGTTCAGAATGTTTCGGAAGTTCTAGTGAGAAGTCATGACTGATGAAGTTCAGGGCTGTTGGGAGGTAGATAGTTATCACCGATGACAATGGATTGTTATCATAATATATAAACAATTGATGTAAGTGGTAAGTCTAAATTTGGACACAGATTAAACCATTGATGCAGACGGTTAAATGTTATCCAACCTGAAGACCGCCGATTTAGTCCTCCTAGTAAAGTTGAGTATGCACACTGTTGGATAAACACATACTAGGACGAAACAGCTGTTTAGTTGTGTTCCTTGATTTTTGATATTACCTTATCAACATTGATCTGTGACGATTTCTGTCAACTAGATCTAATACCAACATGTACAAAAACATCATAATTCAGTTAACCTAGAAGACTGTTCTGGAAAACATATTGAAATTAACTATCTACGATAATCACATTTCACTGCTGCATACTTCAGGACGAATTCGTTACTAAGTTATATTTTTAGTATGTTAAGACACTCTTGATAAACATAAAATAGATAAACAGTTTAATGAATCTTCTATGGATCTTGTTACACTCTGTCATTAACTCATTTATCAAATACAAATCCATGTACTTGTAGTGAGCTTATTAACATCCTCCAAATGTAATAGCTAATGGCACTTGATACCTGGCTGACCAAAGCAACATAAGTAAATCAAAATTACAGTAATTGTAAATCGAATAGCTTAGTTACTAATAGTCTATCCGAACCTATTCTATATTAAATACCGCAGGCTAATTGTGAGTACTAACTGACAGTAGATACTACCGTCAATTGCACCGATAAATTTACATGTAACCTCGAAAGTAATTACATCTGCAGATGTGAAAGACAAGCCTACAATTGATTCCACGATCATATTCCGAACAATTTTTGACTGAACAGTTTGGTAACATTCATTAGTATCATCTCAAGACGTCTTATTTACAGAGATCACATGATTGATACTTTGAAATCTTTCAAAATAATCAACAAGCAGCCAAATTCATCTCCTTTAAAATTCACCACAGCCATAACCAGTGATCTGTATTCAAAAAGAAATAGTGGTTAGTCTTTACTCCCTCCTTGGCTATATAGTCTTCATCCGATTACGTCATCTTATCTTTTCCTCAAGAAGTTTCATTTATTTAGATTCCACGTCATTATTCACTTGTATCCAACATTCTATTACGTAATTAGTTAGAATCTTAAATTCAATAATTTTCTGACCTTTTGTTGTTATTCTTAGATATTTGACGACTAAGTATATTTCCATTAGCGACAGTTATTTTTCAGTTCTATAAAGTTTGCTTGCATCTTCATTGTGATAATTATGCTACAAACGTATTTACTTCTGTATAACTTCACTTTAATAATCTGTTAACTTCCTGCTTCATAATTGTAATATTAATGAATACTAGAAGCAGTAATTTGCAGCTGAAAAGAGCTGAACGAAGCAAAACGGATCATCACATTGTTTTGTTTAAATGTTTGTTAATTCTCTCCAAAAGCAGAAGATTGTTATATCTTGATATTGCCGACCAATCAGAACATGTGTAAAGTATAGTGTGTACAAAGAAATCGCGAGTTTAAGTGACACCTCAATACCTGCTAACGAACGTAAGACCAGAGACACAATAACAGAAAGCTAAGCTAATCCGCAGCGCCTCAGCCCAGCTAACTAGAGTAAGAAGTCCAAGGTCAGCAAGAAGCGTTTAATTCCACAGGCAGCCTGTCAGACGACATCAATACACACAACTCATGCGTATATATACAAAAACAGAGAGCGTCTTTGGAATCTCATAATTAACGTACTAAAATAAACAACGAACCAATAAGATTTAGAGTCTTACCAAGTGAGAAACGCGAACTGAAGGTGAGAAGGGAACTATTTGGCGCGAAAACAGGAAATTTAAATTTACACAATAAAACCACAAAATAACAGGTTAGCCAAGTGAGTTTTACGGATCTAATATCCCCAACAGTGTGTGACTTTGATAATTTTCAATCAGTGCCTAAATACATCGCCTCACGACTATCAGTCACCTAAACTGGAAATGAAGAACATAAGATAACTAAGCTAAACACTAGATGGTCAGTCAGTCAAATTACATAGTTTCTGAATGACAAATGATAATATGACAACAGTTCATAAGTCTAATCCAACATTAAAGTGTTAGAAAGATGATGATAATAATAGGCATAAAATACCCAATTTACATATACTTAAAATAAGTGAAATAGTCTTCTGAAAAACAATTCAGATAGTTAGTTATTCTTGAATCACCCGATATAACAGAGATTATACATAATTGTAGATAGACAAGGTAGTTTCTTCCTCAAAAATCTGATAGTATGTTTTTATTCGAATGGATTCCTAGTTGTTACCGATTGTTATTCCTATAAAGTCCTTACAGTGTGTATCATTCATAGTTGTTCAAACCGAAATCAAATAAGCTGTTATTACCATACGTATATTCTGATGGTTATATGTTGATTAAACGTTCATGTATAGTTTTTACTAGAATTGAATTAAGATTAACAATGGAAACCCGAAAAAATCCACTTCATGTTGAATAAGACTGATTCATGGAATAGTTGTATTGCAATTTAATTCAAGAATTTTATTGATTCACATAAACATACGCTATGAACTAATTCGTCAGTATAACAAATAGAATATTGTAATCGGTGATAACTATCTCACTGTCGACAAGTTTGAGCTCTATCAACCTACAACCTCTTACTAGAGCAATAGGAACATTCTAAAGTAAGTCACGAGGAAGCTGGTTAGATTAATTGAATTGAGGTGGTTTGTGGAGATTGATATAAAGTTCCAGTTGATTAAATTTGTCAGAGATTGGCATTGTTTCAACAAATGTCAGATAGGGATGGTTATTTTTGTATAGATTGGTATTTTAATTGATTGAATATGCCACCGATTAATGTTGGCAGGATACCATGGAAAATCAAGGAGCATTGAAGAGCTGTTTCGTTCTAGTATGCGACTCCTCAGCTATGCGCACCTCAGATTTCGCTCCAGCGGCCTCAGGTTAACACCGAATACCTAACCCTCTGCACTGCCGAGTCAGCATTCAATGGTGGGATTCTCACTTTAATTAATTTATGATATGTATCTATATAGCGCAACGTTCATCCATTGTCATTGGCAATAACTGTCTCACTGATGACAAGTCTGACTTCCACCAGTCTCAACTTCTCACTATAGCTTCAGGAATATCCTGAAGTTGGTCACTAATGAGCTGATTATTGTTGGTTTAATTGAAATGATTGTCTCATAAGTGACAGTAACATCAGTGGAAATAATAAAATGTCAGCATAATATATTCTATTCGACACTAACTAAATCATCATAATGTCGATCATTAACTAAAAGATTTAAATATCTTCAGTTCAGCATTGACAACATAAATGAAGCAATGTAGTAACATACTTAATAAGAATACCTTAACATTGACAACATAATTATGATTAAACACTGAAAATAAGCCATATGTGAAAGAAAACTTAAATTCATCAGTCCTGACATCACGAATTGATCGGTACCAGACAACCAATAATCACCTGGAAGCACTGGACAGCTGTTTCATCCTAGTATGGGACACTTCAGCGATGTGCATCCACGATCCCATCAGAGATCGAACCCGGGACCCTCTGGCTCCGCGGCGAACGCTTAACCATTCGACCACTGAGTCGGATGCTAACGGTTAATATTGACAATTAGCTGTTTCCACAACCCCCCCTCCCCACCCAATTGTAGAATTTATCATTTAGATAGTGATAGATGCTCCACTATTCCATATTTAGCACAATTTCTTTCTGATGAAAAACTTGTAAGAGCAAATCTAATTAGAAATCTATGCTCTTAAAATACAAATTATTACTCAATACAAAGACTCCAGTTTCTTATGTTACTGTAATCTAATATTTTTGTTTTCGTTTGTTTTTTTTTGTTGTTGTAGTTGTCGACATTAAATATATATCCGTATCATTTTTTCAGACGTGTACACGGTAAAAGAGTAACTTGTTGAGACTCTTTGCTGAAAATTCATATTATACTATACATACTATTGAATATAGCTATTATTATTATTATTATTATTATTATTATTATTATTATTATTAAATATATCTTTACTACTCTTATTGATTCTCACCTCTATTATGAATATTGAACCAACCTAAATCAGATAATGTTGTCATCTAATTATACTAACAATCAATTAATTCATGGATTAATCTCACATATATATTGAATAAACTGTTACTAACTATCATCTAACCTCCAACTATACTTTGAATAGGATGAGAAGTTGCCTGGTGGGAGGGGGGTAGGGAGAGATTTTTATAATCATTTTTCTTTATTAAATTTTCTCTTAACTAACATTAAAACTTTATCTTTCTATTACTTGCTTTTTACACTTCTACTCATTTAATACCTTCTTTTGTTTGTTTTTTTTTTTAATAAAATAATCATAATCAGTCTTGTATTCAATTAATTGAAACATTGAACCATAAAATGTATTCATGTGAAATAAATAAAAAAATAAATTACAAATTTAAGTTCATTATCTATTTTTCCCTAAAGCTTATTGTTTTTTTATTTTTCTGTTTCAGTCAGTAGCCTTAGAAACATCCATTTCCCCCCTCTCCTCCTCTTCACTACTTTCATTGAAAAACCTTTCCCTCCCCCCTCTTATTTAACCTCGTTTTATGTTATTATATTTTGCTTACTTGATCTTATTATTAACTTATGTTGTAATTCATATATGTTCAATGCCTAAATTAATGCTAGCCTTGTTCATATACATCATTACTTCATGGATATTTGCACTGTTGCTATGTTCTCCAGTCGTTTTCATATGGATGATCATGTTGATAAATTGAGAGATTCAAGAAGAACAGCTTTTAGAAGCGCTTTCTAGAAGATTATTTCAGTTGGTTTTGTTTTGGTTGTATAAAAAATAAACATTTAATCTATTATTATTATTGCGTTACTTTAATCCTAACCTCTCGTGAGATTCATTAATTGTTGCTAACCTGAACTACAACTAATTAACTGTATACGTCTTCCTAGTTTCCTATTATTATTGTCTTTTCATCTCTACATAGTAACAGTCTTGTCGAATGAATTAGACTAGTGATCATTTACAACTAGATCGATACAATTCAGTTAGGACTTGACAAATATCAAAATTGGTCAGTTCTTCTTGGGAGTGAGGCAGTCTGTCCTCGTATTGGCAGTCACAGACTGTGAAATTGGGTGGCCAAAGGCTGAATCCACCCTGGAAGGATGTGTCTCTTCAAAAATTGCAAGCGCTCATTTCTGACAAGTGCCAAGTGGCAGGAAACCAATAACTAATGCAATGACTAGTAAATTCCCTTCCTCCAAACAACCTTTCATTATTGTCCTTAACTTATCATAATATTATTTTCATAAGTGATAAGCTGCGTCGTTATGTCTTGTATGTATATTAACAAATGCGTAGAATATAGAGCAACTTTGGTTGTCGGCTTATTTATCTTGTTTTCATCCTGATAGGGACTAACAGGATAAAGGTAGATGTAAGTGCACAGATCAGTCAGTCTTATTGTTCGCCGTAATTTATTTCTGAATCTTTATTGGTCACACTCTCACTATCTTCTCAATGTCGAATTATTCAAATAACTTTACACATACATTAGCACAGATGTCGAATGAATCCTTCATATCACTTCACTCCACTGACATTCATTGCCAATCTCATTACTACAACACATGCTTACTAATTATGAGGATGGTGATGTTATAAGTCAATAAGTGGAATTACGGTTGTAATAATTCTGATATCAATCAACTAAATGAGAATGAATTCATATTATTCTGAGTCAATTGTAGTTATCGCTTTTCGTTTTCATAAATCCAACTAACTGTGAAAAAGACAAAGTTTTGAAATAGGCAAAATAAGGTTGCTTAGCAACGCAAGTTTCAAATTATAAATCCGAGAAGGAACTCGTATTCATTCAATTAATGTTAATATGCAACATGTAGACATCCATCCATAATATTTCACGTTGTCCTGTATTCAACAGCTTAAATGTACCTGCAAAGAAGGTTTGAAAGACCATCATATTTTGAAGAAACTGCATCTAATAAAGAGAAACACCTAAAATTTTCATAACATGACAACCTTTG
Organism: Schistosoma japonicum; assembly: GCA_025215515.1. Taxonomy (NCBI): domain Eukaryota; kingdom Metazoa; phylum Platyhelminthes; class Trematoda; order Strigeidida; family Schistosomatidae; genus Schistosoma; species Schistosoma japonicum. The sequence goes on along the minus strand of CM046067.1, from coordinate 15,239,108 downwards.
GATACGAGACACCTGGAAAATACAATTAGCCTATGTGGATCAATTAATAAGTTACACCATCTGATGTTGAAGCTATTGTAAATAGAAGACGACAAGTTGATGATTGAATCTAGAAGTGACTAACCATCGATTGCTGTAGTATCAAAAATGGAATCACGACTGTCTTTTCCTTATTTACTTGTTCATGATATGTCTATTTTGCTTTTTATTTTCATCCATTCATGATAAATTCATGTTAATCAAGTCATTCTCATTATTTTCACAAACTATTGTTTCAATTTAACTGTTTGACTTCATCATGGTAAGATGAATCTTTATCAGATAACGTAATAAAGATGTTTCCATGAACTTGTAGAATTCACTTTCAATTTATTTACAAAACCTTTGAAATTCCATTTTCTTATGACTGTAAATTTTAAATAGTTTAGTATTATCACGAATAACAATTGATAATTGTCACGTTTTATCACGAATTACTGGAAGTGGGAAATCTACCACTCGATGTAGACTAGTCCATTAGTGGAGACAGTTAGGTGTTCTCTAATATGAGATATGTTGGTTGGATTCTCTAGGCAGTATCGCTGGTGTGCACTGTTTGGAAGTTCTATAGCAGGACGTACCAACTTGTTTACTTCTCCCTGATTGTCAGTGGTATCCAATCAACATTAATCTATCGCAAACCCGATAAACTAAAAATCTATCTGCACAAAACTACCTCAGTATAATATTATCATCACAGCATTCTAAAGGTGTTCTTGTTAAGACTTAAGCATCAACAACAGGTCAACTTAAAATTCTTCACTATTGAGCAAATGAATAACTATATAAATCCAAATGTTCCATAGATAAGTCATCGTTTCAATCAAAATTTACTACGATTAAGTCACAGTGTAAATCTCAGTACTGTAAATGTAATGGTATTCCTTTAACGAGTCTTAAATAGGACGGAAATCGGTTTCTGTTTTCTAGTGCTGGTCACATTTCGGTTAGAGATCGAATCTAAGTGATCATCTATAAAGTTACTTTCAAACATTGGAATATTTAAGCAATTTCGATATATGTATTATCGTAGAAATCTATGAATTCACTTGGTTAACACTTGGAAAATTTACCTTAAAGCTGTTGATGTACTCATGTTGATGTTATTATGAACTAACGTTTATCAACGCTTGTTGTCACATGTACATATCAATCGGAATGTCATGATCCAGAAAGAGTGTACAAGTCTGACTGAAGTTGCATTATGGCTAGCAAGTTACTTCCCTGACTCATTGTTAATTGAATGTAATTGTATTCCTACACTGAAATTCACGCTTTTGTTTAAACTTAATTCGTTTATGTCAAATGCCACCAATTTCATTACTAAACTATCAAGTCAAGACAGGTAACTTTGTGCAGTGAGTATGTATTGACTTCGTAGTCGACTGATATTTGATGTCACTAAACATTGATTATTTCATGTTCTATGCAGTTTAATAATGGAAATTGTCTGTATTCTTTATTATGAAATTCCCAGTGTTTTCAACTGCCAGCCTAATCAAATTGATTTATCTACAAATTTCCTATCAGAAAATTATTTAAAGTATATTCCTTGTACATATCCATTATATACTACTACTAATACTACTACTGATAACTGCAATATCAACACAACCAACAATAGACCATTATCTCCATACACAAATAAACTATCTATGAAATATAATCAACCAACACAATTAGTTGAGAATGAATTTAATACTATTATCAGTAATATGTCACCACTACTTAATACCTCAGAATGTTTAATGGATACTCTACCTAATTTAAAACAACCAGATATTACGACGTCATTAATGCAGGCGAATTCATGGTTACATAATTCAATTGATGTAAAACATTCTATTACATCACCATTAACATTTTCTACCTATTCAAATAATTCATCATCATTAGGTTAGTTCATTATCATCCGTTACTAATCTTAATACGAGGACACATGATTACCAATTATACTCATGATGATGATGATGATAATGTTATAAGTCAATAAGGAACATTTCAGTTGTTATGTAACTGATATGAATAAACTAAATAAAAGTAAACTTATATCGTTGTTGTTTTTACCTTTATCAATATGTGACTATAAGTTGTCTAAATCAATTATGATTGACAATAATCAAGTGTTTATTTTTCTATCGTCAATCAACTGTAACAATTACATCATCTAATAAAGTTACTAACCAGTATTGTTTACTTTTTTTATTGATTCAGTAGTGACTTGTCATTATTGGTTGTTGATTTTTTCCAGTAGTTTTCAAGGTTACTCTCAAGTGCCTAGTCGATATTGTTGTAATGAAAAAGAAAGGTTTTACGAAATTTTTTTCTGTTGAAAATATAATGATTACTATTTAAGTTGGATTGTGACTGGTAAGTGGAATCCAGGATGCTCGAACTCATTGGGCGGAAGTAATTGCATTCTAGTGTTAATGTTCACAATGGAATTCGTACTCAGTTAGTTTCGTGCTAAACGCTACCGCTTACACCACTAAACTACTGAGTCCAGACAGTTATACATATGCAACGAGAGTATAGGTATTAGAATGAACTTGCATCTTCGCATTGATTTATAGTGGAGGGAAGCTGGTCAGTCTCTGTTGCTACACCTACAATCTTAGAGAATTACCTAGATATAACTATTCATCATAAGTATTATTTATTTACAGTATAGTTTAGTATATTTCTCTATATCATTTCACTGTCAAGAAAAGAAACTAAGCAGAGAGGCAAAACAATGAAAGTTTGTTTGTGAAATGATGATAGCCTTTTTGATAGTTTCTGCTCAACTTCTATAATTATCAGTTCATTGCTATCAAATACAAATGCATTTATAAGTCTAAGTAAATTATACCATTTAGATGAATTATTGTGTGATATCTGTGTAATATGAACCTACATGAATAAGTAAAATAGGATTGATAGATATTACTTTTGAATAAAGTCGTTTCATCAAAGATTGTGTGATATAATTGACTTGAGATGGTTTGTGGAGATCGGGATTAAGTTTTAGGGAACTGAATTCATTACTGATTCATGTTGGCTAGATAACATTGAAAACCAGGCACATAGCTACTTTGTCTTAATATGGAACTCCTCAACAGTGCTCACAATCATTTATGCCTCACAGATTTCACGTTGAATGAATGTATAACCCTCCTCATTACTTGGCCGGACTAAGTCCAGTAATAGGATTCCCACTTACATCAATCTGTGATATAGTACGATGATTACCCACTGTCATCGGTGATAATTGTCTCATTCCTAATTAGTCTGAAATCCACTAGTTGCAACTTTTAACTAGAGTTTCTTGAACACCTTGTGATTAGTCACTTGTTAGCTGATTATTGTAATTGAATTGAAGTGGTCTGTTGAGATTGGTATTCAGTTCTAGTTGATTAAATTTGTCAACGATTAATGTTGTGACATAGTGAAATGATGCAAATTAAGAAAAAAATATTAGAGGAATGAATTGGGTGGAAGAAAAGATTTGCAGCTTAAGAAAATGATTTTGACCTCATTTTATATTGTCACCTGGATGGTTTTAACTGGGGAGATTTCATTAACATTCTTGACAACTTCGTCGGTACAAACTTTCTATAGAATTAAGACAATTGCCACAAGTGACTAGGCATTTTGTTCTGTCGACTGTCACTGACACTTGTCCAGTCATTTTTCTCGCATTTACTTTAATTCTCTCTCTCAACCTGATTCATAGCATTGTAGGTGCGTATCCATTGCAATATGTTCACTGATTGTCGATTGACCTTGATGCCATGCTTCTAAAAACACTCTAAACCGAAGGTTTCTTCGGTTTAAAATGATCAAGTTTACCCTAATCAAACCTGTGTCTAAAGACTTCAAGTTGTATTGATATCATAGAAGGTATCTTATGGCGTTCATACAGGTGGAGAAGAAGAAGTCAGCTTCTGTATCCGATGAGATGTTTATCATGATATTCGAACTCTTAATCATTTATTCAACATCAATAAAATAAATTTTACAGAAACTTTTGTACAAAGAATAGCGAATAGATTCCCTAAACTTGGGTGCCGAATGTATATAAAACATTAAAAAAATATGTATGTAAATAATCTCAGCAATTAAAACTCAAAGAAAAATTCTAAAGTTTTCTTTCGGTAAGCTTGTCAAAGCGCTTTCGAAGGAAAATAATCAATAATGCATACAATGTCGGCAACACAGCTACTTGAGTATGATAGGAAAAATAAAAATGGCGTAATTCAAAAGTGTATGAGTCTTTCCGTCAATGTCGTTGTTAGCTGGAATTGATTAGTCTTTGTTACCATATGTTCATCTTGAGCAATTATCTAGATGTAGAAATGTTTCACAATTATGATTACAGTTAGAATGTTGCTGTCAAGTGAAATTCAAGTGAGGTGTTTGTTATGGTGTATAAAAATATTATGGTTGTATTATCAACGCTAATAATTGCTTGGTCAGTTACTGTATTTTTGGCAAATGCAGACTCGAGCTTGCAGCTTGAGTAGGAAGAACACAAGCCGCTTGAATCAACCTATACAAAATCGCGTTACGTTTCAGGGATTATTTTGTAGATACATAAAATCAGTCCACACAGCAAGCTAAATAGGAATTCAATATAAATACGAAACAAAAGAGACAGTGTCAGTGAACAGGGGTAACTTGTACACAACTAATTAACTAAAGTTTATAAATGAGAAGTAATATACTTGCAGTAAATATACTGAATGGGAGGATAGTGTATGAGGAACGTATCAATGATAGAAATGAAGTGTCTACATTACCCATAACTAAAATAAATGTAGCAGTATTCTAAAATGCAGTTCTGAAAGTTCATTACTCTTCTCTGGTCGTCCAACCTAACAGTTTTTTTCATTTTATTTCAAAATCATAGTCAGTTAAGTATATCTGCACAGTGAAAGAAGTAAGAGATAAGGAGTATACTAGATTTACTAATTACTCCCACTGTGAACATCAACATTGGGATGCAGGTACATCCAGCCGATGAGTCCCAAATAGGACGAAACGCGCGTCCTGGATTCCACTTGCCAGTCACAATACAAATTAAATGATACTCTTCAGTTTATTATAAACAAGATATGATAAAGAAACTATTCAAGCGAATAGACTGTTTCTACTTGAATGATACTAGTAAAGATATGATACAACTTCTAAACAAAACATGGATATAGGTACCCAGTGAAATTTACAAACTTATGGAAACATCATTCTGTATTATGATCTATTGTGATAATGACTATATCTCGAATACGTTTTAAATTCAGCATATAATTCAGTGGTAAATCAGTTGCTCTATGTTTAACAATTAACTTACATTGACAAATATTTGAAACTCTTATGTAACTAACTGCCATACTCTACCACTGACAACAACTCCTAATGACAATTCAACAAACATCTTTAAGTCCAGTCCTGGATACAAAGTACAATGGAACTTTAAAACTGTAATTAATTTGAAGCAATAAGATGTAAACAAAATGAATGTATTCTAAGGAAAAGAGTTTTCTTAATTTGAATACAGAATCAATTGTGTAAGTTCTAATGAGAACTGATGAAGTTACAGTGTTATAATGACATTTTGAATATCGGATCTTCTATGGAAACTCAACACTAATAAAAGTCAATTCAATGATTCAGTGAAGTGACTAATCAATATTAAATTAAATTGATATAAAGTGAATTATTTGTTTAGGATCACTTTTTTATAAAAGGATCATTTTGTCGTTGATAAAATCATGTTACGTAATTAAAAATGCAATCATTCAGTAGAATATGAGGTATTCAACCAAGCTGTACATATTTCAATAGAAGTAATAGATCTTAATTTTTCAAGAAATTTCAATTGTAGTTGGTACTGGATTAAGAAAACGTTCAAATACTGCAATATCTTTAACACTCAGTCATTAACAGCATAGTCTCATTAATAATTTATTTACTCTGTTAAAAAGATGATGATAGTGGATTCTAACCAAATCGTATGTGTCCCAACTACTCATTAATGGCACTGATTGGAATCTCACATTATGCCAAATTGATTGAAGTAAATTATTAGAAACCTACATAGTTCATCTGTAAGTTAATTACTTATTTCTATACCTAAAACTCCTAAGTTACAGTCTGTGGTGGGAGAACGTAAATGAACATTATTGCGAAGTCCTATATTAAGACAAAATAAGTTAACTAAAGCCCCTCTGATTACTGAAGATTGTTTAATTGACTTCAATAAATATCATATAATCATATGGTCCAGATGATAAAGGATTCCAAATAACTCATAGTTTTTTATTTCTCAAACATCAGTTCAATCATACAATAATTTAGGTTAGAAATCTAATTAAAGAAACTAAATTTCGCTGGTAAAATTCGTGGAACTAAACAGAATCAATGTATTTATTTCAATATCACGCTTATTTCAGATTGTTTGATTGACATTTTTAATGAGCACCCAATTGCGAATAATCTACAATGTTTGGGCGACTTCTTACAATCAAACCTTCTGTTTCTAAACTAAACATGAGTATAACACAATCTTCTGACAATCATGATGGATATAGTTTACAGTGTAATGAATATTGAATGAAGTTAATCAGAACAGAAAGTTTCTTTACTGGGTCTAGATCAAAACTACGATAAATAACTTTATTAGATTGTAATATGAATTATACAGATACCACTTATCCTATCATGTACACTGAATGACATTAATGAGGTTTCTGGAGTATGTACTAGTCATTTAAGAAGGATTGGTTATATTCAATGTAGTATTGTTCATACATACAATACCTCAATGAGTTTCTGAAATCTAATTGAGGCGGTGGGGGGGGGGGTTTGCAGTTGGTTGGAGAGAACTAAGGAATAATGTGATATGGAATCAAATAAACAAGTTCATTTACTGATTATTATGACTTTCAAAGGAAGGAACCTATTTTCAATCTACATAAATCCATAAATCATGTAAAGATGTTATACACTCTGACAGAATTTTCAAGTTTTTTTCATGTTTTGCCGTGTTTTTTTTTCACTATATATTACTATTTTTCTCTTTAGTTGTAAAGTACTTGAAGATTATTTGTAGTCCATTAAGTTTATCAGTTTGATTATCCTACTGATCATTAAACTTCTTTCATTTCATAAGTAGTATATAAATGAGCGTCTATTAATAAAATATCAATTCAAAGTATTATTAGAATGAATTTGTATATTCCCATTGATTTATGATATACAGATATAGCAACAGAGATAGACCAGCTTCAATCTATAACAAATCAATCGGGAATATACAAATTCATTCTAATACCAATGCGCCGATTGCTACAAATGTCACTGTCTGGACTTCAGTAGTCTAGTATGGTGAACAAGATGGCGTTTGACTACGAAACGGAATTGAGTTCGAATCTCATTATGAACATTAACATTCGGATACAGGTACATCCAGTCGACGAGTTCCATACTAGAACGACACGTGCATCCTGGATTCAGCTTGACAGTCACAATCCAACTTAAATAATACCAAAGTGTTATTGTTTATAATACACATAGGTAGGTGATAATAATTACTACTAACTAATTATTTTAACATAAAATAAAAACTTAATTTATTTTATTGTAAACTGTAAACAAGTGATTACGTAATAAACAAAATAGAGTTTAGTGTTACTTTTAGTTTTGTCTATCATAATCATAAGAGATTAAATTCATGTAAGATAACGTAGATTTATCTTCTTTATAAAATTGAATGTTGGGATAGACTAGAAAAATGTGTAGAAATAGTTGTAATAACAGTGAATGAGCCAACAACAAGGAATCATTCAATTGTCGTTGACTAAAGAAGTGTATTACATTCTCTGTAAAAGTAAAAACACCAATGCGGGATATTTAATTTGGATTGTGACTGGCAAGTGAAATCCAGGATGCGCAAGTTTCGTCCTATTTGGGACTCATCGGCTAGATGTACCTGCATCCCGAATGTTGATGTTCACAGTGGGATTCGAACTTAGTCTGTTTCGTGTCATACGCCACCGCGTACACCACTAGACTACTGAGTCCAGACAGTGACACTTGTGCAATCGGCGAATTGGTAGTAGGATGAATTTGTATATTCCCATTGATCCAAATTAAATGATACTTGTGAATATTCGCTATATCGAGGCAATCTGCTCAGGATGTACATTATGGCAACAGTGACTACCTAGCTTTAGTCCTATAACTAATCAATGAGAATATACAAATTCATCCTACTAACAATGTGGGATAGTTTGAATGACCTTGTAACTTCCTGTTAATTTGTCATGAAGTGAAGATTGATAATTTCTGTTGCTATATATGTGTATCCTGAACGGATTGCCTTGTAATAATGGTATTAATCATAAGTATTACTGAAGTTGGCTTGTGACTTCTAAGTGAAATCCATATGCATGCGTTTCGTTCTATTTGTGACTCATCTGCTAGATGTACAGTTGATAGTTCATACCAGGACTGTCTGGACTCAATAGTCTAGTGGTGAACACGATGGCAATTGTCAAGAAACAGGACTGAGTTCAAATCCTGGTTTAAACAGCAACACTCAAATGCAGGTACATCCTACTGACGAGTCCCAAATAGGATCGAGCGCGTGTCTCTGATTTTATATGCCAGTTACAATCCAATTTAAACAACATGGGATAGGTTTAGGTTACTTGGCACAGACAGAAACTCCTGTGCCTCTGTACTCAGAAACACTCTGATGATCTACGAATGACAATTTGTAAGAAACTCATTCGGATGTCCAAAACACTTTTTCTCTTATACTAACCAAAGAACAACGAGAGAGAGCTATATACCAGCTTTCTATCAAAATAGCAGGTGTGCGGCATTAACCTGAAAATTATCGCCCAATAAGCCTAACTACCATAGTTGTCAAGGTTTTAAAGAAGATAATCTGGTGGTCACTGCTTAAGAATTCAAAAGAAAATCTGCTGCTCTCTGAATGCAGCATGGTTTTGGAACGGAATATTTATGCCTTACAAATTTATTTACAGCGCAGAAAAAGGAATCTGAAAAATCTAAAAGTCACTATTGATGTAGTCTATATTAACTTTAATAAGGTTTTCGACAGGGACCAAAACTCTGGGCTGCAACATAAGTTGCACATCATCTGTTTTAGGGGAACTCTTCGATCAGTAAGTAAAGCCAGGACAGAAAACTTACAAGAACATTTCAAAAATGTTCATAAACCTGGAACAAATTATCGGCAGGTTGATTAGTGGCTATCCTACAGAATAGTCAATGAGTGAAACTCTCTACCTCAATATGTAGTTGCAGCTCTATTCGTCCACAGATTTGAAAAAATGTTGGAGCAACTGAGAGATTCTTATCCCAAGGACTAGCACAGGCAGTCCAGTTTTCTGCCCTAATAAACTGAAAGTGAAACCAAAACTAGGAAAAGAATCAGGAATCGTAATCCATGGAGTTTGTTTCCTATGCTAACAGGAGGACTGTTAAGTTGTATCTGCTAAACATTTATTAACTATGATGTTTCTATTGCCAAAATTGTAAGCTTTTCACGAACTCACTACTGATTATCACATTTCTCTTTCTTCTCAAGTTATTGTAATTTTACTATTGACCTATTATCCCTATTACTGTATACAACTCTCTTATTACTGACTGGATTAATATATGATAAATAAAAGCTTTTGTTCATACTCAATAAATAACTTAATTTTTCTACTGTGTTGCGTGTGGTGTTTTCCTGTTCTTTACCTCAGGGGATATATCTGATCACTAAGGCATCTTGTCAATCAATATATGTCCTTGTAATTAAGTCGTAGTTATAGTATAAATTCCATTCGTTTGCATAAAGTCTATGTTAGTATTTACCAATGTCGGTCAACTTGTATGTTACCTTCACGAACCACACTTAAGGTCATTTCAACAATCAACCTTTCAATAATGTGGATATTATACACTTCGGTTTTTAGAAATGCATTGAATTCAGTGGGTATTTATCAATCATATGACTTCTTACTTACGCCTCTTACTCCTTTCGGAGGAGCATAGGCCACTCACCAGTATTCTCCATTCAACTCTGTCCTTAGCAATCTCTTCCAGCTGTCTCCAGTTACTGTTCATCCTTTTCATATCTGCTTCCAGTTCTCGACGCAGTGTGTTCTTTGGCCTTCCTCTTTCCCGTTTTTCAACAGGGTTCCAAGTTAGTGCTTGTCTCGTGATACGGTCCGACGATTTCCGAAATGTATGTCCTATCCACTTCCAACGTCGTTTTCTGATTTCCTCTTCAGCTGGAAGTTGGTTTGTTCTCTTCCATAGTAGGCTGTTGCTGATGGTTTCCGGCCAACGGACATTCAATATTCTACGAAGACAATTGTTAATAAATACCTGTACCCTCCTGAGGATGTTTGCAGTAGTTCTCCCCGTTTTAGCTCCATAGATCAATCATATGAGCATTTAATTAATAAACAAACTTTCTTCTGTAACAACCACTAAAAATTAGACAGCTATTTCCACGTAGTACTGGACTACTTACAAGTAAATATTTGCAATTCATATAAATGAATTCAGGATCTATATATCTTAATCTTTAGATAAGTGAATCTTCATCCAAAGATTTACACTCATAGTCTATGATTTATGCACGCTAATTACACATAAATTTCGTATTAGAACAAAGTATCTGTCAGTTCATGATGTGAAACTTTAAATTTAACAATCCTCATGTTACCAAATAACAATCAATCACATCATAATCTTATTGTAGTTGAAGTGAACTAGATGTGTGGAGATAAGTGCTTAGGTTATGTTCATCACAGAATGACGTCACTTCGGTACCATACAAAACCAGGTAACATCAGGTGGCTGTTCTCATTAGTGCCTACCCTTCATTTCAATAAGAAATTCAATCCAAGGTTTCCATGTCTTATATTGGGCGCTTACCTATCCACAATACTAGGTTGGCAGTTATCCAGAATTACAACCCTAATTAATTTACAACATAGTCTGATAATCATTCATTCTTATTAGTGCTAAATGTTTCAGTCGTGACATATCTGAACTCTACCATTTGTGACACCCGATTCAGCCAGTGAATCAGCTTTACTAACTAGCTCACTTATGGCTAACTTCGAAATTTTCTTGAAGTCCTAGTAAAAAAACGTGACTAGTAGATTTCTTATGTGTCGTAAGTGACACAGTTATCAACAACGGCTTTCACTGCTTGTCGAGCTATATCACAAAATGATGGAAGTATAAGTCCTTTCAATAGATACCGACTAGCTCAGTGATACGATTGGCTAGGAAGTTTAGACGTGTTATGGACTGGATTCTCTGATAGGATAGAAGGTGTACACTCCACAGAAATCACACACTGTAACAAAACAGCTGTCTAACAATGTACCCTAGTTTTCATTGGTATACAATTGGCATCAATCTGAAACAAGCAGAAACTACTAAATATTATTTTTGGTCGTTTACTATTAGAAATCCTTTGTCTTAGATTATCATAGTTTACTGTCTAAGTAATATCATTTAATTTGTATTGTGACTGGCAAGTGGAATCCAGGACGCTCATTTCGTCCTATTTAGGACTCATCGGCTGGATGTACCTGCATCCCAACGTTGATGTTCACAGTGGGATTCGAACTCAGTCCGGTTCGTGTCATACGCCACCGCGTACATCACTAGACTACTGAGTCCAGACAGTCATATTTGTGCAATAAACGAATAGGACGAAACGCGCATCCTGGATTCCACTTGCCAGTCACAATACAAATTAAATGATACTTCTGAATAATCGCTATATCGAGGCAATCTGCTCAGGATGCACATATAGCAACAGTGACTGACTAGCTTCAGTCTATAACAAATCAATGAGAATATACAAATTCATACTACTGTCTAAGTAATAGTTTTTTCCAAAATTTTGATTAGTTTGTTTATATTAAAACGGAAATAATTATTCAGTAATGTATACATTTACTGCCTAGCAACATCAAGGCGTATACAAGTTCCAATAAAATTTACCAATATACAACAAGTTATTAATATTACCGACTACTCACTACTTAAAAGAGTATATTCATGTTGAAAGTAGATGTAATTTATGAAAGTAAATAAATATAATGTGATTTAAATGTGTACTTTTATTAAATTGTTGATATACATTTACAAACTAATGATATAATAAGTATACTTAAAGTTTAATTGTGATTGGTCAGTGAAATCCACTACCAGTATTCTATCCCGCTGAAGAATCGTTGTTACTTGAAGGTACATGAATTCAAGTGTTAATATTTACACTAAAACTCAAAATCATTTCGTTTTATGTAGAACGTTAACGTATTCATCATAAGCGACCTAGTTCAAACAGCTACACTAAGTGGAAAGTAGGAAGAAACATACATCCCCTTTGCACATGATCAGTAATGTAGGTTTAGTGGAGAATTGATGAAAGTGATAGCTTTTGTCAACGATAGACTATGTTGGAGTTCTAGTGTAAACATCAATATTGTGATAAGAGTACATCTGGCTGACAATGAGCCCTAAATAGAATGAAAAGCTTATAGTGGGTTTCACTTATCAACCACATTTTAACTTGTGAATCGGCATTGTATTGAAACAAACCATTAAGGATGGACTTACAGCAATAGTAGGTGAATCAATTTCACTTCATCACTGGGAAGACACAAATACATTCAAACTAAATAATCTTTTAAGTTATACATATAAATTGGTTGATAACTTTGTTTACATTAACTAAACAATTTGATTATAACCTTCAACAAGACATAAAATATGATTAACCTCCTGACTAAAGATGCAAACGTTGCCTAGAGTCAGGCGAATGACGTAATCATGTAATTGTCATATCTGTGGTTGTTTAGTAGATGACTGATATATAGTTATGTAATGCATTTTTATTTCTAGCTTTAATTTCCAGCAATTTTTGTTTGATATATGTTAATCTGTGCTTCATTGACAATTTTCTAGAAGTTAGTTACGGATGCTTTCTACTTAGCGTTTTAAAACAGATGGACTGTGTTGCAGCCAAGCCAATTGGTAGGAATAGCTCTTGAAAGTAGCGTTTATAAACATTGAGTATCTGGTATGATGCAGATGTGAAAACATGGATTGGTAATGCGACGGCAGCATTTCTACAACCAAAGAATACCTGGATATGAAAATAACTGTCAGACAATATTGTGGTCAGTATTCTCAACAAGAACATCAAAACAGTTGTATTGTATGAAACTTGGACTTAGAGAACTATAAAAGCATTATTTAAAAGATACAAGTACCTATAAACAGTTGTTTACTCAAGAAACTTCCGATCTGTTGGCCAAGCCCTATCAAGTGCAATCTCCTGTGACACAGAACAAACCAACTTCCAGCTGAAGGAGAAATTAAGAAAAAGCCTGGGTAAGATACACATTCAAGAAATTACTAAAATGAATCACAAGGCAAACCATGAGTTAGAATCCTCAAGGATAAATTTAAAGAATAAGATCAAGGAACACATTGATCAAGGAGTCGCGTTCAGATATAAGAAGATTGAATAACACATTGGAAAATGTGGAAAGATGTGAGGGCAGAGTTAATTAAAAAATGCTGCTCGGGAGTTTAGAGGTATTGATTTAATCGCGGCCAGAATTAGTGTAAATAACACTTCATTATGTTGCCATCACTAACTAAATGACTATAAATATTGAGTGTAACGCATTTACTGAACTTGTGAAACGCTGTGGATAACCAAATCATGTCACTTGATTTCAGCAGACTACTGAAAATCTGGAAAAGATAAATTACTATTTTGTCTTGATTATCACCGCTGCCATTGAATGATCATGTACTATGCCACACATTGATCTACATAAGAATTGTATCATTGGATTCCAGTGCAATGGTGAGGTCAACTAAGTGTAAGCTATATGCATGAATGCGATCGAGATTATATACAGCTGAGTAGTTAAGACTAGAATAAAGTCCTCCTTCTAAATTTCCATTGCTACTCGAAATTTATCTTTAAGTTGGATTGTGACTAAAAGGTGGAATCCAGGATGCAAGTTTCACTATATTTAGGACTTTTTGGCTGAATGTACCTACATCTTAATGTTGATGTAAACACTGGGATTTGAACTCATACGTCCAATGAATACCAAATAGGACGAAACGGACGTCCTCGATTCCACTTATCACTCATAATCCAACTTAAACATTATTTGTGATTAATAGTTATATCGAGTCAATCTATTCAGGATGTACATATAACAACACAGTCTAACCAGTTTTAGCCCGTTACAAATCAGCAAGAAGGTAAAATGTCATTGTAATTATTTCTAAGCATTAGTGAAAATATCTTTTTTTGTATATAATTTAATCGATAGACTAATATGTAACTGATTTCTTCATTTCTGAACTGGTGAATCTGAAAGGAACCTTATCAGTCTAATTGACCATGCAAAATCCTTATTATCTTCTCAGTATTACTTTCGATTGATTATAGACTATTCATTTAAAATCACTACTATCTGATTGCATAAAACAGGTTAAACATCACCTTCATTTGTATATTTAGTGGGTCAACTTAAGAATCACATAAAATTTATCTTTATAATGTCCCATGTGATTTACATTGAGAGAGAGGGCAACAGTACAGTATAGAAAAGATCAGATGCTTTACTTAATTGACTACGTTTAAGAAAAATACTGTGCGGAACATTAGGAAAATGTGTAAAAGAAAGCTTTTCGGTACCTTACCCAATGTTTTTTTGCATTACGACGTTTTAACCAATGTATTGCGTGATCTTACATAAAATTTTGCTTTCTTATACATTACATTTTACCCACTCACAGAACACTTTTGAAGTACTTTAACTAAGATTGAACAAGATTTAGTGCAAGGTAGGGCAAAACGCGTAGCACCATTGAATTGAATGTAATACAATTCTAGAAGTAATTTTTGAGATTGCAAATTAATTATATAAGCAGGAATAAAGGTTACAATTAGGGGAATAACCTGATTGACAATGAAACTACTATTTACAAATAGTTATATGGTATAGAAACTTTTGGATCTTTCATAAAATATGCTTTTATCTTAGGAAGTCTCAGGAAAAATTGAGATTCATAGTTAGAACCACATATACATTTGACCTGTAATTGGAATCATTGTGGTGTACTTTCATCGCTTAAACAAGTAAGAATATTGTGGTGATTCATTACTACAAATTCTTTGAAAAATCATTTGACAGCTTTTACTAACATTGACTAAATCGTTTGTTGTCATTACTTCAGTTTAACAACGTCAATACCAATACAAATCAAACGATTCATTTATTTTTCATGTTGTACAATTACTTCTCTTCTGAAAGAACTATTTAATCATTAATACTGTCTTCTTCTTATTAACACATAAAGTAGTTAATGAATTAAGACAATGATTAATCTATTCGTAAGTTTAACTCAATTGTTTCAAGTATCGCATTCACTTGTTACTATACTGAAGACTCTAGCCTAAATAAGTTTTAAATATAAGACAAATACGAAAGGTTATGCAACACAACACTAAACAACTTAATAGCGGTAAAATCAATTGAGTGTATCTTATCAATAGATGATGATAGTGATATTTAATTAATGAGGTCAAAGTGATAGTGCTAAGGTTACGCGAGTTTACGGTGACACCTAGATAACCGCTAACGAACGTAAGACCAGCAACACAGTAACAGGAAGCTAAGCTATTCCGCAGTGCCCCAGCCCAGCTAACTAGAGTAAGAAGTCCAAAGACGGCAAGAAGCGTTTATTCTACAGGCAGCCTGTCAGACGACGACATCACACACAACTCATGCGTATATATACAAAAATAGAGAGCGTCCTTGGAATGTTACGAATAGCGTACTAAAATAAACAACGAACCAATAAAATTTAGTGTCTTACCAAGTGGGAAACACGAACTGAAGGTGAGAAGGGGACTATTTGGCGCGAAAACAGGAAATTTAAATTTACACAATAAAATCACAAAAATAACAGGTTCGCCAAATGAGTTTTGGGGATCTAACATCCCCAACAGATAGGAACATAGTAACAATAGTACATATAGAAACAGGTGCCAAAGTTACTGTAATGCAATGATACATAGAAAAAAATAAATTTGGAATAACATAGGAATAAAAAGAGAGTAAGAATCCTGTATTGATAAAGGGAAAGGAAAACAATAAAGGTGAAAAAGGTTCTTAGGAATAGAACCCTTTTGTAAGACAAGGTAAATAGAGAGATTGAATCTATCTCTTCTGTGTACGTAAATTCAATTTTTCCAGTTGATGTCTAATACTTCTAATATGTAAAGAAGGGTTATTCTAACATTTTTAACCAAATTAGCCGATACTTAGTGTACAATCCAATAGGCATCATTAATTATATTTGGACGTTTATGTATCACAAATTTACTGAATTAGGAATACCAACCTTTAAGAGCCAACTCTGTGGTTTAACAGTGAAGCCAGAAGGTCCTGCATTTGATCCCTGATGGGGTCGTGGATGCACACTTTTGAAAAGTCCCTTACTAGCAAGAAACAACTGTACAGTATTTCCAGGTGACCACTGGTTATCTTATTCAAATCATTTCGTGATATTGAAATTGACAGATTTCATTAATCTTGATTATGTGGTTGTAAGCCATTAAGTAGACAAGAATCGCTCTGATAGTAGATTTCTTTAGATCCCCCAGATTATGTTTCCTTGCATTCATAGATAAGGACACATAAAGTTTAATGATCGTGTCGGGTGTGAGACAATAACTCACCGATGACAATGGATGAGTTCACGCAAACGTAACACGAATTGACTGAATTATAAATATCAACCATTAGGAGCTGGCTCAGTGCTCCAATGGTAAAGCGCTCGTCGCGGAGCCAAAGGGTCCTGGGTTCGATCCCCAACAGGGTCGTGGATATGCACTGCTGAGGAGTTCCATATCGGGGCGAAACAGCTGTCCAGCGCTTCCAGGTGATCAATGGTTGTCTGATTCAGATCAATTCGTGATATCAGCATTAACAAATTAACTATCTCCACAACAACCCCCTTAATTGTTCAATGATCTATTGATCAATTTTTCCATCTACTTTACTTTTCATATTTCTCTAATGATTACACAACTATGTCTACGTAGCATGATGCATTGAATTCTAGTTTGTTTTTTATTCATTATCATCAGTATAAGTTGACATTAATACATTGACTACTCAATCATTTATTGTAATAAAAAAGCCTAATGTATACTTAAGTTATCTGTTTATTACATAATCTATTAATGTTTAAAATGGGTAACAAAAATGTTGAAATTGGGCAAAAAACTTCACTTAGAAACACTTTTTATACTTTGATGTATAAAACAATTTTGTTTGTATTTAGTTGTAATTGGAATGTAAAATTCAAGATGTGCGTTTCGTCCTACTAAGCGCTCTTCAGCTCAAAGTACTTGTGTCCCAGTGTGATGATTAAACCAGGACTCAAACTTAGTTTGTTTCGTGTCAAACACCACTGAATTCATTATTAGTCTGTTGATTTCGAACAGTCATACCTGTGCAACGAGTATGTATATATAATTAGAATGTATTTGGATCTTCCTGTTGATTTATCATAGACTAAAATTAATCAGTCTCTGTCGCAGGTACATCCAGCCGACGAGTCTCAAATAGTACGAAACGCTGCGACTTAGATTTTACATACCAGTCACAATCCTATTCAAACAATACTTGCAAACTATCGATTTATATCAAGGTAATCCATTGAGGATGTACATTTGGCAATAGAGACTGATCAAATTTTAGTCCATAATAAATCAATGAGAAGATCTAAACACATTCTAAGTATATAAAACTTTATACCTATAACGTATATTAAATGAAGTTTAATTTATGATGGATATAAAATTAGATCATTAATATTAATGATTATTGAATATAAACATAGTGATTAGAATGTAGTTGATGTGTGGAATGTAAAATGTATATTTAGCATTAGTTATATGAATATATGAAGATTCTTTTTATGGTGATATCTACAATGGTTTAATAATCAATGAATGAGAGCTTACATAGAATGTAAACTGTCATGATTGAAGGTTTACTTTTGTTTGATATTTCTGTTAAGTTCAATACTTGGGCAAGAATATACCTGCTTTGATTGAATATACCTGTATAACTAAACAATTATCTATGATCAATGTTTTAGTATTCAACTACGTTACCCATGTAATACAAAATGCAAAAGATTAGTTGAAACAGGATAACGTAATTCATCGAGTCTAAACCGAGACAACAAAATTTAAAGGAGCAGTTAAAGGAAATTCCAATATCCAGTCATCACAGAGAAAGAGTCATTTACAGTTCCAATGGTTGCTGGAAAAAGGAGACAATAAGAACTGAGAAGCTTCTTTAGCGAGTCTAGATTGACACAAAGCTAAGCCTTTGTTGAGGTTGTATTTGAGGAAATGAAGTTGTCTGTTTCACTAGTATCGTCACTTGTAATGTAAGCAAAGTCTCAGCGACGCAGTGGTATCATCATTGCAGAAATAAATGTTCAGAAGCGATGCCAATTTTACATATGTTACTGGGATGAGTCGAAAAAACTATTGAAAGGGATGAAACGGCTAGTAAAAGAGAAAAAATATAATAGAGGTAAACGTCAGCTAAGTGAATATGTAAGTATTAATTACTTTAATCGCAATAATAGGTTGTTGGCATTTAGAGCAGTACATTAGGAAAGGTACATTCCCAGTATGTCCCAGATCAGTCTTCAAGAACCCTAATACTAATAGTTCAGATGTACATCCTACTAGGGACTACAATTTATACAAACACTCGAAGCGCTTATTGGCCACTTAGAATACTTAGATCCGTTTACTGTGTTGAAGTTTATGAAGAAAATTTTGTAGATACAAGTACCAGTGTTCACATGCAAAACATCGAATGGCATTGGTCACGTCAAAAAGAATTCCTTAGACTGTATAGAGGTTCTAGGAACAACTTGATTTAGATGAGTTTCCACAATAGTTAAATCTATTAAGCTATCTAACATTCTTATATGAGATAACTGAACATATTTAAAATGTGCAATTAATAGAAGTATATAAAAAGGTGTTTTGTCCTACTTAGTTCTCATCAATCGAACTTATCTACATCCCAGCTTTGACGTTTTAATTAATCTTTGTCCAGTTAGCTACTGACTGATTACATCCATCAAGGATGAGCTGATTTTGTATCGTTAAGGTGAATGGTAAATATACAACAAATATTGTGATAATACACAGTGCCGTTGATAATTGCTAATCAGTGTACGGGTACGTCAGCCCTCCGACTACCAGTCTCCAAAGCCAGAATACAGTAAAAATAACGATCGATGAGCCAAACAGACAGAATATAATCGAATTGTATTTTAGTCATGCCTGTATATATATACCAAATTAGA
This sequence comes from Schistosoma japonicum, assembly GCA_025215515.1. NCBI lineage: Eukaryota > Metazoa > Platyhelminthes > Trematoda > Strigeidida > Schistosomatidae > Schistosoma > Schistosoma japonicum. Next base: position 15,219,593 of record CM046067.1, on the reverse strand, counting down.
CCACACAGTCAACCAATTAGGAAACTAACATTAATACAGAATTAAGGAAATAGTGGTAGTGAATAGGAACAACTTGTTCACAACTAATTAACTGTAGTTCATAATAAGAGACAATATAAAAATAGTAAATATACTAAACGAGAGGAAAGGGTAAGAGGAACGTAGCAATAATAGAAATGTAATGTTTACACTACTCACAACCAAAATAATTGATATAGTCCTTCAAAATAAAGTTCTGAAACTTTATTACTCTTCTTTAAGTTGTCCGACATAACAAAAAAAGGATCTCAGTTCATTTCAGAGTTATGTTAATAGTGAGTGTAATGTTTTGATTAGTACTTAGTTCTGCAGATAATAGTTACAATGCAACACAATGAGAACTTGAAGTAGTAGTAGTACAAGTAGTTGTAGTAGTACAATCGTATTGCAATAATCTGTAATAGGAATCATAATAAGTCGCCGGTCATTACTCAGAAATCAAGTGACCAGCAACCTTGGGACCAATAATAAAGAGAATCCTGCAATCTAGTAATCACGTTAATATAGGAATATGGATTATGTATATGAACATAGAAATACTAATGTTCTAAATATAGGTAGGCACAAAGAGGTGAGGATTGGATAACTAATAACAAGTAACGAATAAGAAGTTCAGTTTAACATACTTCACCAAAACAATGTGACAAAGGAAATGAGCAGACAGACACACAAGAGTGGGAAATAGATCAATTGCAATACATACGTAAAAGGACACACACGTCATTTGCTTGTCTAGATTTACCTGATGTAGACATCGAAGATTATCACAATTAACACATTTCAGTGGTTCACATAATAAGATAATTCTTCTTGGGAAACTTATAAAAGTATTAAGTTAGAGATGATCTAAACCATGTGGATGAGTAACTATACATGTAAAGCATAACTACTTGAAGCCGGTTGCAGAGTGCTATATTGTGAGTAGATTTTGATATAAGAAATTATAGTTTCATTTACACAACTATGCTATCATTGGTTTAAAGATACTTCAAGGTCATTTGTTGTCGTATAAAGTTGGAAGCAACGGTTTGTTTCGCCGCTGAGTCATTCACATTATAAATAGATATCTCAGCTTTTACTCTATGAATATTTTCAGCTAATGTCAAGTTTCTACGATACTACTGATATCTAGATGAATGATTCTAGTTTCCAAACCTTATTCAATTTAGGACATTGAAAGATTATCATTAATTAATAGACATTCATGTCTGACATTTTTCAATTTTATTTGATTGTCAAGGGGATTTTCGTTTCCAATTGTTAACTAAATACACTCGGTAGGTGGTGTGTATTATTGGGAAATGAATTCATACCTGAAATATAAAACTGTAATGTATGACTTCAAAAATGATCTTCATGTTGATACACATTCACATTCATAGTAATTCAAGTTCTACTGTGGAAATACTTCATCAATATTAGAGTTTAGATCCAGATTAAGATGCTTGTTCAATAGAAGTAGAAGTAACTATTCGACACTTAACAAGGGAAACAAATAAATAATTGTGAATATAATGTAGACTAGTTCATAGTTTCAACTGGATTGTTTATTGTAATGCCAATATACTAGGAAGGACTTTTGAGTAGATCTACTAACTTTACTTTTCAAGTCAGTAAAGAAAATAGTATTTAGATGCCAAAAATTTTAAACAGAAAACAGCTTGTTTTAAAAGCATAATCGTTCAATTGTCTCCTTTTTCAACGATATTGATGAAACTTGAATATTGTGAAGATCGTTGTATACTACACTAATTCGAATTTAACTGTCCAAGACTTCCTGGTTTTCAGTGATTTTTGTGTTAGCGAATTAACATTCAACAACCTCCACAACACCCAACTGTAATCATTATCAGCAATGACTAACTTCTGGAATTAATTCTAGAAGTTCTAGTGAAAAGATGTAACCACTGTGTGTTAAACAGTTGTACAATAATAGATGGGGAATAGATGAGATAGCCAAATTTCACCTCATTCTTACGGAATTAAAAATGGCAAACGTTGGATGTCAGCTTATTTAGTGGTCTAATAGGTTACCTTTAGTTGCGAGGTCTGAAAGTGTAGGATTTGATCACCTGATGAGGTCATTTGAGCTTACATTTAATGAGATCTATGGTAGGATAAAACAGATATCTAGTAGTGCTTCCTGGTTTTCAGTGTTTATATAACTTAAATTAATTCCTGACATTTATTAAACCTGTCGTTGCCACTTAGATGATTTAGTAAAGCAGGTATACAATGGAACCAAAACATACCATTTTTACAGAATGTTGGTACTTGTGTTTGCATAGCGCTGGTATCTCATAAGGAGGTTGTTACTGCATTTCTTTAGGTTTTTAGATCTACATTCGAAGAAATTCATGTGATAGGTGTTTTCAAGCTCATTTTAATTCAACAAAAGAAGAAACAGCAACTGTCCATTAATGTTGCACAGTAAATGAACGTTCTGTTTGAATTGATCTTAGACAACCATGGTGAAGCATAAGGTATTAGTAGACGGCGATTTCTTGTTAATGTGCAACTTCCCAACATTGTGCATTTTCAACCCAACAGGATTTAGTGGTACACGCTAAACCGGTAGAAAACTGACTAGTTCAGCATCTAAAGAATCATATTACTAACTTCAGTCAATTTAAGATATATTTATATGGATTTATCTCATACTGTCAGTGGGTAACTACTTTATATAAGATATGGTTGAATTCCACTTGTCACGTCTTCTCATTATAACTCCAGGAATAGTAATCTCCTGGAACTAGTAACTGGCGAATGAGCTGGTATTAATTTCAACGGGGTTTTCTAGAGATTATTGAATTTGACATCAGATAATATCCCCAGTGAAGTTCAACCTATCCGAGGTGTCGAGCAGTTACTTAGCAACAGTAATGGATAAAGACGTGCATTTATATTTCGACTTGATTAAAGCTCAACATACCAGTCTATAAATTTCCTGAGAGCTCTGAATGATTTATTCTAAATTTTAAACTATTAATTGATCTCAATCATACAGTCATTCAAATCTAAGAGACATTACACGTATGTTTCATGACAGCTATAGGCACACCATAGTAATGCAGTATATACAATAGATCAAACCAGTGATTTTTAAGCTTCGTGAAGAATATGTAACTCATGTAGTACTAAACAAGCATCCAAGCATCCAGTAACTATCATACAAACGTTGATTCAGTTGTATGAAATGTAATGATAATTTTTCTTAGCTCAGTGACGCACAAATGACGCTTATTAATGCAAGTTCATAATAATCACATTATATAAGACACAATTTTGAATCAGCTAATAAACATACATTTTGTATTCCTGATGTCTTGCTGCTTCCGTTATACACAAATGCACTAACAGTAACTCTGGAATAGATACCCGCAACCGGTGATAGACAACTCAACAACTGGATTACTCGCCCAAAACCAAATCAACAAAACAGAACGCAGCATTCAGAAGATTCGATTTCATTTCGTTCCTAACGCTGTACATATAATTACTATAACAGGCCTTGTAACAGAATAATTGGCTCAATGAAAATCACAACAGTCAATTAGATACAACAAGGTCACTGCGGAAAGAATAAAGTATGCAGTATTGGTTACCGCATACTTTACAATTATTAAGAAAATAGCAAAGATATTAATATTTTTAAGAGAATCAACTAGTTCCATCTCTTCTTTGCAATTCTTTAAGAGTTTTTTAAAGATATTTCTATCATTGGTTAGTAGAGACATTAATATTTAATAAGTTGAACATATACTCTGTTGTACATAGACTACAACGTGTTCAGTAGTTATACGGCCGAACTTCAGTGACTGTTAAATGATCTTGAAATCAATCAATCAATGCCTGTTACCCCGTGTGGAGCATAGGCTGCCGAACATTATTCTTCAACCAACTCTGTCCTAAGCTTCCATTTCCACCTCCTCCCAAGTGCTATTCATTCTCTTCGTGTCTATCTCCGATTCCCGACTTAATGTGTTCCTTGTGTCTTCCTCTTTTCACTTGGCTTTAAGGAATCCCTATGTCAATGCTTGTCTTGTGACACAATCTGATGGTTTCTCAGTGTTCGTCCTATCCACCTCCAGCGTATTTTCCTAATTTCTTCCTCGACTGGATTTCGGTTGATTTGTTCTCTGCCACAGAAAGTAGTTGTTGATGGTATCTGAAGTATCCTACTCAGCCATAATCAGAATGAACCAATCACGACCCTCTAAGTCAGAATCAATGATTTTACCCGAATCCTAGTGATTTACTAAAGGATCTAAAGCCAAGACTTAGTGTAATATGCTTTCCCTTCACCATCACCATCGCCATCACTGAAATCTTTGGCAAAAGATGAATTATGCATTCGTTCCAAAAACAGACGGGTAATATTAGAGCTCAATCCATGATTCAAATACAACGAAAAATCTGATGAATTGTTTATAACTTAAATTGAAATCTCTTGTTCTTATATCATGAAAAGGCTCTGCTCACTTTTGTTCGACTTAATTTTACAATCTATTTTATATAAGTATTTGTCTAAATGACGACATAGCATCCTTCATTGAAATACAAAATACGGTCGTAAATAACACCCTACTCAACTCTATATTGATTCAATATTATTTGTATGAACTACCGTTGTTGGATCTATGAAGTATATTTTATGCACCATGTCTCTATGTACGTTGCTCATATTTGAAAGTGATTCATAATGTTTCTAATTGTCACTAATATATTATGGTTTCAGGTAGGTTGTATATTTTTAATGGTCTAGGCAAAGTGACTAATACAATGAATTTGCTTTATATCTAATTCGGAATAAGTAAAAGAGGAATCCCATCTGATGGATTTCTCACAGTAACATTCAATGTATTGAAAGCATTAATCAATCTCAAGTTTTTAGAAAAGGTCATTTCCTTTTCCTATTCACAATTTAATGCTTTTCTTGACAATTACATAATTAGCAAAAGATCTATAAAGTTTATTCTCACTAATTAAATTTAGAAGACTATATGACGTCAACATGATGTTTCCAGGTATCCGCCGTAACCTTGATTAGTTGTGATTGATCCTTATTGATTCAGCTGTAAAAGTCATGTTCACCATGTGTTCCTACATTATTCTGTTAAGAGAACTAATGAAATGTATACACTTAAAGTGAATCTGTTCAAAAAATACATATAAAACATGAAATAACTTAGCAACTGTTATGTCTCGTACTTGATGCTTGACTAGTCGCGGACTACCTTAGCACCGAACGCTTGAACCCTACTGGTCGCGAAATCAGATGACAGAAGACGAGTAGACAGGAACTTTATTCCAGTAAGATGGAGAAGTAAGTTATGTACAAAATATTCGTGTATTTATAGTTTTCTGAACAACAAAAATCAGTGTTATAATCCATCCAATCCGAATTAAGAAGTCTCAACTGTTACCCAATCAGAACGTGCCACGTCGAGATTCTGGAAGGTTCTATCGATCAGTGATTGGATGGAATGTCTTCGGCTTCTTCAGAAGATCTGGAGGCTTCGTTGAGATTTATGGGAGCCATCCCAGTAGCAACAAAACAAGAAGAAACTTGGAAGAGGTTCCTCCCATAGATAAAATACTAGAAAAGTTGTTTTATTCACCTTAATCTTGAACATTAATAGGATAAAGTGTAGTAATACTATTTCTATTTAAAGTTGTGTATATCGTCATCTTCATTTATAGTAAATGGATCTAAAAAAATAAAACATTAAAAGATAATTCAGTGTTATTGTCTACTTTTATTCATTAAATTACTAATGGACAAAAATTCTCTGGAATAATGTGAATGTATTATGTAATTATATGTGAATAACTACTTGAATTCTTTTCTTCTACTGATTGATTAGATTATAGGTAGGTTGAAAAAAGAAATTGGATTTGACAAATAGACATTCGTTATTTGTATTCTTTCATAGACATTGATGTCTATTTGATTCGTAGAGCATTGAATAATTCATTATTTCCAGTGTGATGGCTACTACTTGTAAGATTTCAGATAAGTAGTATACAGTGGAACAACTTGTGAAGTGATATTAGTAAATAGATGACGAAAAAGGAAAAAGAAATCTTAGACATAATGGATAGAAGATAGTATGATTTGCAGGAAGAAGCGTTTTAAAGATCATCTTGGGGAGAAGGGTGTTGATTTAACACACCGGATACATGAGTACATGTATCATTTATTCCTTATTGTGATTTCACAAAACAATGGTTATTTGTGTACAGTCGGTATTTCTCCATATTTAATCCGAGATCGACACCAAATGTGAAAAACGATAGGCTGTACAGAAATAACCACTTGTTTTATGAAATCACAGTAAGAAATGAATGATACATTTACTCATATACCTAATGTGTTATTACCCCTTAAGTTGGTGCCAAAACACATTTTTGTTACATATCATCTGTTTATTCGAACTATGCGTTTCTTCTTCATCTGTTAACTGTTTTCAAATCACGCAACGTTCATCATTTTTTAAGTTGTATATCGTCACTCCCCATGCCAACATATACTAGTATGAAATTTCTCATGATTATGTATAGATACGATGTACCTAGAGTAATTGTCACACAGAGAATGAAGTCAGAATTCTACGATTAATCTCTACTTAGTGGCTACGAAGGCTAAGAAGTGGCTTTGGAACTTAATGATCATGTTTTCTTGTTGAATAACAGTCGAATAGTAGGATGAAACAGTATTTTAATGTTAGATGTAAAAAATTAATTATTTGTGACTAGGTACTGTAGTGATTGTTTAATTTGATATCTCAAAGTGGTCTGAGTCAAACAACTAAAAAAACGTCTAAGCAACTGTTTTCTGTTTTGGATTAATATATGACTCCTCAACAATTCTTCGTCAAGGTCAAACGGCGAAATGTTTGCAGAGCAACCCATATGTTGTTGGCTGATTTTCATGGTAAATTTACTTCAAACCGGGATGAAACAGCTAATCTTAGTTACAATAGCTGAGAAACTCAGGCCAATTTATGTTTATTTGCTTTCAAATACTACTTAGAAAGAACTGACATATGTTGGTAATATAATCCCTATCAGTCAGATGTCAAGCTAATATGCCATTAAGGGCTTACTCAGCATGGCATGTCAGCAGCACACGAAAGTGATTTGGAAAGGGTAGGTAGTCTTATTTTTAAGTCTAAAATTAATCAAGTGACTATTAAAGTAATTTACCATAATCCTAGCTATTTAATGGATGATTTTATGTAGTCACTTGTGTGGGTGGAGTAAGACATATTGTACAGCACTTCAATGAGATCACAATTTTATAGCTTGGGCTTAGAGAAAAATCTATCATTAACTAGTCTTTATCGTACCCTAACCCAGAAAATCAAAATGCCGATACACTTTAACCTAGCCTACAAACCGTAACTCCTGGACCTTGAATCGACACACCATCAAGTCGAATGTTACAAATCCTCAGTTCCTGTCCTTATTGGTTAATAGCTGATTACACTGCTTCTGTGCCTTAGGACTTAAGACTTATGAACGTAAATACGAATCTGTTGTTTGGCTTACTAGAAGCTGTTCGATTAAGGTAACGATGGTGTAAGTTTCAAGGTACATTTGGAGAAGTAACTGCTCCATTAATTTTATAGGTCAGCTCCATATAAGTTCTTACATCATCCTTCATGGATCGACAGAAACTCCCAGGGACTACTGAAACTGTTGACCGCGACTTTAGTATCTCCACATCAAGATGGGTTTTTATACCTAAAACTATAGGTAATGTAGGGTTAGAAATCTTTGTTAATTAACTATTGTTGGACCTGCACATCATTACTGATACATGAGAATCGAATTGTATTAGCTGACTCACACTTGACCAGAGCCGAAAATTTATCATACTCTTTCAAGGATATGTACTCTGTGGTCACTAATGTCTATAGTTACTTCAATCATTCAACCAAAATAATCACCATGAAATTATTATTACTACAAATATAGTAATGAACAAATGTAGTAGATGAACAAGGAGGATTTGATGCAGATGTAAGGGCAAGGATCGGCAAGGCAAGAGCAGCATTCCTACAGTTGAAAAATATATGGGAGTCCAAACAACTGTCAACTAACCTCAAAGTTAGACTCTTCAACTCGAACGTCAAATCAGTTCTTCTGTATGGGGCTGAAACGTGGAGAACTACTGCAAACATTCTCAGGAGGGTACAGGTATTTATAAATAACTGTCTACGTAGAATATTGAATGTCTGTTGGCCGGAAACCATCAGCAACAGCCTACTTTGGAAAAGAACAAATCAGCTTCCAGCTGAAGAGGAAATCAGGAAACGACGTTGGAAATGGATAGGACATACACTGCGGAAATCATTAGACTGTATCACGAGACAAGCACTAACTTGGAATCCTGTTGGAAAACGGAAAAGAGGAAGGCCAAAGAACACCCTGCGTCGAGAACTGGAAGCAGACATAAAAAGGATGGACAGTAACTAGAGACAACTGGAAAGGATTGCTGAGGACAGAGTTGAATGGAGAATACTGGTGAGCGGCCTATGCTCCTCCGAGAGGGGTAACAGGCGTAAGTAAGTAAGTAAGTAAGTTTTCTCTTTCAGATTAGCCATCCAAGTAATCTGTCTATCATCTAAAGTAGTATATGATTTCATTGATTTCATGTTTTACAATCGGCTGTTTCTTGTTCTCAATAATTATATCAGTTGAAATTTAGCCCAAGGCATTACAAATAGAAACTTTACAAATCTACAGTAATTTCAGACTAAAAGAAGATGCTATCAGTACATAAAAAGAAAGAAAAACAGGATAAAATCAAATTTATTTATTAGTACAGAAAGAAGATTAGGAAGAGTAAAAAAGGTTCAGTTCTATTTATTATGTAAACTAATTGCATAACTAAAGTTGGTTTTCTACTAAACATTTAGAATTATGTTGCTATGCAATTTTGGCACTCTGCTAACTTCTGCATTAATGTTAGTAACATTCAAATTGTAATCATAACTTGACCGATTCATTCAATAGATATTATGTGTTTGAATAGCCTTTTGGAGATAATGTGGTGGATACTACTTATATAGTCGTCCATAAGGAGTAGGTAACGAAACGTTTCGTGAAAGTGAAAATGAAAAAAAAAGTATACGAGATGAGTTGGGAAGTGATAAGGAGCAAAGTCTGATCATAATAAACAGAAGAAATGAAGACAACCAAGAGCAGCAGGCCTACAAGTAACATTGATCAGGCAACGCAAAGGATGTACAAATAAATAATTCATGTATATATTATTAATAGCGTTCTCTATCTCCACCAAACAAACAGTTTGTTTTGGTTAAGTCAACTTCTCACAATATGAATTAAGTTTGTTTGACATCATTTGTCATAAAGTGATAGTAATAGGGTGACTCTTAAAACCAGAGAGTACTGCTAAGTAGCTGTATCGTTCCATTATGGCACTCCTGAGAAGTGCGCCCTTTTCTTTAGTTTTTGAAAAGGAGTCTAACTTAGGGCCTCCAGGCTTCACAATAAAATTCCCACTAACAATAATTTGTAATACGGAACTACGATCGGTTGATCAATGAAGGCTGACTGACCCAGCATTACAGGTATTTAAGCATTGATTGTCAGACCTCTGGATTTGATTCCTTGTTGAAGTCTATGGTGAGCACTTTCGAGTGCCACAATGTGATGAAACATCTGTTTAGTATTTCATGGTATTTAATGGTGCCCAACCGACTTCAATTTATGACGACTTTAATCTATTAGATATTAAGTATACTGACTGGGTGTTTCTGTATGGAGCTGAAACGTGGAGAACTACTTCAAACATCCTCAGGATGGTACAGTTATTTATAAATAACTGTCTACGTAGAATATTGAATGTCTTTTGGCCGGAAACCATCAGCAACAGCCTACTATGGAAGAAAACAAACCAAATTCCAGCTGAAGAGGAAATCAGGAAACGACGTTGGAAATGGATAGGACATACATTTCGGAAATCATCAGACTGTATCACGAGACAAGCACTAACTTGGAACCCTGTTGAAAAACGGAAAAGAGGAAGGCCGATGAACACACTGCGTCGAGAGCTGAAAGCAAACATTAAAAGAATGATTAGCAACTGGAAAAAGCTGGAAAGGATTGCTCAAGACAGAGTTAAATGGAGAATACTGGTGAGCGGCCTATGCTCCTCCGAGATGGGTAACAGGCGTAAGTAAGTAAGTGGGTTTTTAATAGATTGTTCCAGAATAATTTTACAATATTTTGCTAATTATGCTAATTGTTTGATGCCAACTCAGGTGTTCGTTATGAATTCTTTAAATCATGTTCTCAATCTACCACTGGAATCAGAATAAAACAGTTCAATATTTTCACCAATTGTCTAACACCATAATCCAATATCAATCTGTACATCACCAGGTGAACAATATAATCACTTAACAATTCACCTTTACATCCTCATAATTAGTTAATCATGTATAGTTGAATGCATAACCAGAATAAGAGATTATAACATTTCATTAGAATGTATTTGAATCTTCTTGTTGATTTGTTATAAACTGTAATTAGTCTATCTCTGTCGCTGTATGTTCATCATAAGATGATTATCTCGATGTAGCAATAGATTACAAGTATTATTGAAAGTTAGATTGTCATTTTATCTACTACTCAATGTTGATTGATGTCAGGTACATTTAACTGATGAGTTGACAAATAGGACAAAACATGAGTACAAAAATCCCACTTATCAATTATGATGCAACTAAAACATGACTGTAACATTATTATCTAATACACTACTACTGAATTGTTATTGATTAATGTAGATTTTTCTTAAAAAAAATGAAATGGATTATCAAACTTCATTTCTTCCATGTTCCTCAAAACAAAAACCTGAAAACAAAAGTTTTTATCTTTAATTATCTTCTTAGAATGTTGTCACTAAAATTAGATGATAAAGACAAATCAGTAAGATAAATAAACAAACTGGTTAGTGTAGATAATATGAATTAGGCTTGTAAGCATGTATACACTGTGTGATGGAATCTTCATGATAGCAATACTATTGATAATCAAAACTGTTAAGTAATAACAATTGTTCACAGGTATGATTAAATTTTTTGAATTATAACTGGCTAGTGTAATCTAGTAATAACTGTTTCGCACTAGTTAGAACTCGTCAGTTGGATTTATTTACATCTGAGTGATTATATTCACACTGGTGCTCATATGCGATTGTTTTTGTGTTAAACTGTACCATATTCACGAGTAAACTATTGAATTCAAAGAGCCACAAGTATACAAGGCATATTTAGGTGTAATTTGAATTCTTCGAATGATTTGATATGGACAAAAGTTGGTTAGTCTCTGTTGCCATATGGGGATTTCGATGCAGCTAAAGTTTGCAAGTATTATTTCGCGTTAACGCTACACGATTGTGGCTGACTAAACTCAGTAGCCTAGAGGTAAAAGTGATAGCGTTTACTAAGTAGCAGACTATATTCGAATTCCAGCTTGGACATCAACACTGGGATATAGCTATATACAACTAACGAGTTCTAAATAGAACCCTTACGGCCATATTTTGCATCCGTCAAGTAGAATGGATCGAACTGCTGTTTAGTGAACGCATCTTTTGATTGGTAGACGGATGATTCGCCTACTTTATAAGTGACGCAAATCGACAAAAGCTAATCAAGCCTTCTGTATATGAGCCGAGATTTCATCAGATAGTCAGGACGGATAGAACTTCCAAGTATAGCCGTCAACACATCAATCTATTTCTCTTTCTAACATTAATTTCGGCACTAAAGCACGCTAATCATGAAGCAACATATTGCATTCGGATACGGAAAAGCACATCCGAAAAATACGTACAATAATACGTACATACGTACATACAATACGTACAAAAATCTCTGCATTTTATCAGCATCTTCACTCCCTTATGTGTGAGTGGTTTAATTGTGGTTGTTTCATCATCATTCTGAATGACTTCATGAATATAGAACTTCTGATGACAGTAAACTATAAAATTTTCTATAAAATTGATTAGCAGCTTGTTCTATAGACTTTGAATTTGATTGGTTGTTGTTGACACTTGTTCAGTGAAACAGAAACTAGCGCACAAACAGTAACAGGTAATACAAACAATGCAGCAACTCATAAAAACAACTATATACAAGCTCTTTTCTGAAGGGAGCAAACACACTACTGCATACCCAGCACATGAAAAGATGAAGGAAGATACCAACTGACAGTTTTCTTAGAAAGACGAATATCTAAGTAATTCCATTATGAAATATCTCTCAGCTGCTGGCAACAAAATATAAATTTCAACGTAGAAGTCAACAACGGGTGATTTAAGGATTCTTAAAAGATAATTAAAAGAACATCACAATCACATTATTGAGGCCAGTTAATAAAAGATGTTAAGGGTAAGCCAGTAAATTCAATACAATTAATTCTGTCCAGACCAAGGAAACAAGGATGTCATCAACAAAATAAATTGCACTAACCATAATAGACATATACCTCCGACAAAGCGACCAACTTCTTCATTTCCACCTATATGAACACTAACCAACCGTCAAACGCCACTACATATCCCCTCTTTTATCAATACATCCTGATTTCTATGGACATAAGTTTGAATGGGAAAACTTGGTAATTTTGAACAGAGAAAACAAAAATGAAATTAGAGAACTTTCAGCAGTTTGACACTCAGGTCAGTCAGGTAATCACTATAAAAAATCGAAATGGATTTCATCTGTTAACCAATTAGAAAACTGATAAACACTTACAATATTATGAATCAAATGAAGAGAGAAGAGGATCAAAACAATTGTGTAAAAGATAACTGGAATAGTGTCAACAACAATCAGTTATATTGAAAGTAGACAAAACAAGCTGTTAGTTACTTGTAGAAAAGAGTTTACTTCTATCAGAAGTTGTTGAAACTGATGATGAAATCTCCACAATTACATCATCGAGCACTCCAATCTAAACCATCCTCTTAATCTATAGATCTATTCTTTTTATCATCAAAAGACCTTGTATTTAAGCATTACAATACTACAAAAGAGAAATAAACTGGTTTGTTATGTACAAGAGTGAATAGATATATTAAGATTGAAAAAAAACAACAACGACTGTGATGCACTTAATAACCTACATATTACATAACATTCTATAGTTTAACCATAAATCATATGAATATACTTTAAGTAGTAATAATTATTACAATCGGAAACAAAACTAGACAATTATCATTAATGGTTCACTGATATTAACTTGCTTATTTATAATTATTTTACTATGTAATCATTCTTATTGGTTGATTCTAATGATAGTGAATTAATTGATGATGTAATCAATGTGTTTTGCTTAATTATAAGACATTAAACATAGTTTCTTTATTTGCTTCGATCAATTTATCTTTAGTTCTTTTTTTTATTGAATAGGTTTTATGATGTTTACATTTCTGAAGTATTTCAGTAAAGTACGAAAAAGTCCTCTATATGACTGAAACAATCTATATTACTTGAAAAGCTATCAATAGTAATATATTGTATTAGACTAGATGATTTTGTTATAACTTGTGCTTGACTAACCCTGTTTAGTATCCAGTACCCGAACGCCTTAAACCCTTATCGTTAAGAATTCAGAAGACAAAAATTAGGTAGGCAACAATCTTTACTCCCGTAAAATAGTGGATTATGAACAAAATATTCGTATAATTATAGTTTTCTGAAACAATCGTACATTCAGTATAATCCATTTAATTCAGTGGTTAAACGTATATAATTTATGTCCTAACTACTTCAGTCGCTAAAAATGCACAATCCCTTCGCAGATTTATCATCTTTCTATAAAACCCGGTGTCTAAATTCATCAGTATTTACCCGGTGATCACAGTAAACGTGATTTTTTGAATATAATGATGGTCGAATACTATTAACTTATGAATCTCATCAACTTTAACGGTCACGTTCCATATCCATGCAATAAGTTAGAATAGATTACTGCACAGTATACACATCTTTTTCTTCAGGGAAGGATAGTTAATCTACTCCATCAGTTACTTTACTTCAGAAAATCCAAATCAGCTTTGTAAATCCGTGTTGAATGTTTTTAGATACCAACCCATTAGACTTCCAAGATAAGTAAGGTGGTCAACATTCCCAGCTACTTCAATTTCCACCTTTAGTTCAGGTGTTAAAGCAGACCATTCCCGAAGCAACATTTTCCATACAGATGAAGAGAAACGCATCGCTAACATTCCTTGCATTATCGCTTAATACTATCAACAGATGCTGCAATTTATATGTCTTAACTGTACAAAACTATGTTATCTGTATATTCTTAATCACTAAGTGGGCATGTTGAAAATTCAAACCTATAAAATGCATATGAAATGATATATTTCAGTATCAGTTGAAGTCTTCCTATTGTTACCTACAGGAATATCTAGTTGTAAACATCAATGATAAAATAATGCATTGATAAAGTTTCCGCTTACCGTGTGTATAAACATCGTTGTTGACCATAGAATATGACAAAAGTTATAATATTAACATTAGTGATTATCACACTTTGATTTATTAATATTGGATGACATAATGTACAGATCAATGTAAAATGCAATCAATAAACCGATTGTAATCAGGGTGTTGTAGAGATAGTTGAATGTCGATTTGATATCGCAAATTATTCTGAATTAGACAACCGCTGATCATCAGGAAACAAACATCCTAGAATAGAACTCTTCAATAGTACGTATCTACGACACCGTCACAGATCGAACCCAGGAAGCCTAACGATTAGACTACTAAGCCAGACCATATCCATTGACCGATATTTCCAACTCAATAAGTTTGTGATAGATTTATAAGACCTCATTCAGTACAAGCACTCCACAATACTCAATTATAAACAATATCAGCTAACTTGTAACTAGCTTCCAAACTTAATTTCTAAGATTTTGTACGAAGACATGACCAACAGTATACTACCATATCAGGTTTAAAGGACTTACCAATCAATGATAATCAACTGGATTTAACAAATATATCACAATTTAGCTCAATTAGAAAAGTCAACTACTGAAAGCCATATCAATAGTCTAATAGTTAAGCGTTTATTTCAAATCCTAAAGGTATTGGGTTCGATTACGTGATGTGATTGTGTATATCTCATTCTAGAATATCTTATACTTAGATTAAACATATATCTAACAATTCATTCTAGTTTTCAATGATTATTTTATTGTGACCAATTTATGACATTAAAGTCATATTTAGTTTTATACTCTTTTCATGATAAATAAGTTCCTTCTAATTACTTCTACTGTCTTTTTTTTTTTTCTTCTTCTTCTTCGATTGTTCAAAGTAGTGACATTTCAAAAGGAACCGATGTCGATTAATCATAAGAAAAACTTTTTTTCATTTCTTTTTAAGCCTAATCATATATCATAATAATTAATTGAATTATTAATAATTTTCAATAAATACAACAGATTTCTTATTCAAAGATGACATTGAATAGAATAAAAGATCAAGTACATAAGCATCTTAATTGAAGTATAATAATCAACTTATTAGTAACTAACTTCAAGTTGTTCTTGAAGTTCTAGTAAGAAGTTATGATTAGTAGAGTTCAGATTTGTTAAGCAGTGAGACAGTTATCACTAATGACAATCGGTGATTATTGAACTATATAACATGAATTCATGGAATATTCATTTCGTTAAATGCTCATCAAGTTCTACATTTATTAGTACAAAATTATCAAGTCACAAGAATAGCCAGTTCTAAGGCAGATAAGCAATATCATTTAGATATCACGGATAATTGGAAGTTTTTCACGTCGAATGTTTATGTTGAAATAATCATCATCATCATGTAACATTGTGAAACGTAAACGACAAGTGAACGACAATTGTATAATGAATGTATATTTCATGTTTCATAATAACATATATCGACAAGTGGATGGAGTAGCAATGAGCTCTCGACTGGGTCCCATGTTAGCCGATATTTTCCTGGCAAAGCTAGAAAAAAGACCACTCTCACAACTTATTGGTAAATTGCTATTCTACTGCCGAAACGTAAATGAAACATTCGTCCTTTGCAAACAAGATATTAGTCGGTCTCATATTCCCAGGCAATTTAACGAGGTTCACACGGCTATTAAATTCACATACGAAGAAGACAGTGATGGTAAAATATCATTTCTAGATGTTCTGCTCACAAAAAGAACAGATGACTCATTAAGAAGAAACATGAACAAGAAAATCACATGGATAGGAACAATATACAAACTTCCTTAAGCTTTGTACCTATACAACATAAAAGGAATCTATTGAAAACCTTGCATTATAGAATAATAACGATATGCTCTCCTGATACGGTTGACAAAGAAACGGAAGCATTGAATAAATCCCTGAAGGAAGAATGGATACTCTATAAAGTTTATAAATAAGCATGCTATTTCGAAAGAAAATAGAAAGATGATTCAGACCGTACAAAGAAAGCCGCTATTTCTGAAACTAGCATTCAGAAGGGGCGCGCTCAGCGAAATGCTAACATTGTGGTTACGCAGCTCAATTCGGAGAACTTTATACGCTGGGAAACTACAACTAGTGTTTTCTACCCGCCCCGTGGTGAAACCGAAGATAAATGATAAAGTTACCTAAGCTTGCCACTTCATTTTGTATCTATCAGTTCAACTGCTTCTGTGGAGAAAGTTACATTGGCAGATGCTCAAGGAATTTACTCCTTCGTGCTCGGGAGCACCTTTTGGTCTGGTTGACCAAAGGAGTTGTCAGAAGTATTAACAGTTCATTACTAGCTTACCTAATTCAAACAGGTCATGTGGTGAGCATAAATCAGTCATTCAGAATAATATTTTGTGTAAAAAGTTATCTGCCAAGATCGATTAGACTCAAAGTCCTTAAGACGGCAGAGGCGATAGCTATACAGGTCAAGAAGCCAGACCTGTGCATACAGAAGAAGTACGTTCAACCTCTTCTCCTGCCATGGCCGACGCAAGATCCATTAAACCAATCACCGCCTTAATCATGCGACGATTTAATGTAATTAATGCATATGTATTCTCCCACTGAATGTGCATTTCTATAATTTATGTCTATCCTATCCAAATACTACTGTCTTTATTCACAATTATGCATATTATTATTATTATTATTATTATTATTATTATTATTATTATTATTATTAATGATCAAGGTACACAGAATGGATTTGAATATCACTCAATCTTCTCTATTAATTTTATTGACTTGGTAACATTTTAAGATCGAACAAATGAACTGATTGTAATTATGTCTACTGTTGTTATTGTTGCTAATTTTGATTATCGTTCACTACATTTTGCAAACTCTTACCCATTCAGTTTCATTTTAAGTAGGATTCAGGCGTTGTCTACAAACACTTGATCTAATCGTATTTTGCTACCACCCCATCTCTTATGTCACCCATATACAGAGATGCCTATATACACATATTTGATTAAGAATAATCTTGTTTATCTCAATTGTCGTTTACGTTTCACAAGTTACATGATGATGATGGTGATGATTATTTCAACATGAACATTTGTATTTTATAAATAATTCGATGTGAAAACTTCCAGTTATCTAATTATTCTTGATACCTAAATGATGTTGCATATCTGCCTTAGTACTGGCTATTCTTGTGAATAATAATTTTGAACTAATAAATGTAGATCCTGATGAACATTTATCGAAAAGAAGACTATTCTTCGTTCAAACGTCTTTGTTTTTGATAAACATGGGAATTTTTAAACAAATTCATGGAAGTAAGAAAATATAAACACAGTTACATTGATTAATCACTGAATATTCACTAATGTCATGTTCATCTAGTCTTTTAATTAACACTGGAACTCTACATATCATGTGTTAGTTTGATCACTGCGTAACACAGCAACAGTATATCGTTAATTTTAGATAGTGATTGTCACTCGAATGTCTTGCTTCAGATATATTTTATGATTGTTCCAATCCGGTTGGTAAGACTTATTTTGAATTCTGTGTAAACCAATGTTTTGGTAGTGTATTCAAATCAATGTCAACAACATAGACATTTTAAACTGTGGTTTAACTATGATATGTTGATGACTAATCAGTGGAGAGTCTTATAATCATTACATTTTGAAAGCTGGAATTCAGTTTCTCTTAAGTGAAATGGCTTTAGGTGTGTTGGTGATACGTAATAGATTCCTGATGATCGTGAGACCTTACGTTTAAATCAACCATTGGGATTTACGTTAAAACTACGATTCGACTATGAGAATGCTGATTGGTTGACGTGGTGCCAGAATGAACAAAGATTTCCTTTATGTACAAAGCAAGAGAACAATACAAGTAAATAGGAGACTGCCTTGGCACTTATTCAGCGAAAACGATTGCTTTAATATATCATATTCTGGACTTATCAGTAGTAAGAAAATGGAGAGTTAATTAAAGACTGAATTACGAGATCGATATTATCAACTGAAAGCGAAATGATAAGTTCAAGGTGGAATGACGATAACTTGAGGATGTAAATAGTTACTATAGCAACTATTTCAATAGTTGAAACATGCTGCCTCTCGTTTGTAACTTTGTATCGCTGGAAAAAAACTACAAATATATCTTACTATGGGCGAAGTCCCATGACAACAATTAGCAGAGATGGAAATGTTATTCAGAACTTCAATAATTCGTCTCATCCAGGTAAAGATGTATATCATTTATGTTTGGACAACGGAGATATGGCTGGCGACGTCCTGTATAACGGAAAACTAAGGAAGCTTATTGGGACATTTTACACATCAAAACTTTGTTGTTTTGTAGTCCACTAACAATGATTACTAATACAGAGTTTACATAAATTTGGTATTTTTAAATGCACATTTATATTGAGTCACTTCTTTAGAAAAAGGAACATTTAACGTATCGATTGGCGACTTAGCTATTGAATAAAGGAAAACCTTACAGTGTGATTCGGCGAAAGTTAATTAAATAGCACATACAGTTCTTTTTTACCTCACTTATTGTGAATGGCAAATCAAATCATTTAATATAATTTCAATGTGTACCATCACAGTTTCCTTATGAGGTCATTCGTGATGCATATCAGAACCTGTAGGTTCTCAAACTAACAACGTTATTCTGTGTTCAGAGGAAATCTGTTACATTCCTTGGCTATATATGGCTTATTATTCATTTGATATCACGAAGTAGTCTAAATTAGATAACCACTGATGACCAGGAATTGGTAGTGAACAGCTATTTTGTCTTAATATGGAACTATTTAGTAGTGTGCGTCCGTTACTCCTTTGGCTCCAAGGCGAACGCCCTACCATTTGAGACCAAATGTGGCCTCATTTATTGTCATTGGTGGGTAACCTCTTATCATAGTCAAACTAAAAGTTTAACAGTCTCTACAACAACCAATTACAAAATATGACATAACAAATGATACCTTGAATTCGGATTGTCATTTTTTATCCACTTCTTTTGTATATTGCCTTCACTAGCTATACTACTTGAAATACTTATACACAAACTCACCCTCTCTTCCCTGTTACATTGATCCTAAAGAACAGTGTTTCGTTTACTAAGGGGCTCTGTGGAGTCCCATACCATAGCTAAACAACTGTGTATTTATTTCCGGTTTTCCGTGGTACATAACCGACATGGCTCTGTGTCGAATACAGTCAACTAATTGTTGAAAACTAGAAAATGTGAAAAACGTCTGGCAAAATACTTAGATAATAGGTAAAGAGGTATGAGAAGGAGTGAAGTAAGAAGAAATAGAGGTACTACACACTGTTTTTAACACATAAACTTACATTGTTGACTTAAATCTCTATAGCTCCTGTTATGTGTACAAGAGAAAGGCTTGATGCCTTAGTTATATTTATCGCGCTCATATTCACCGTCTGTAACAAGACAGAACAGCGCGAAACTTTCATGGGACCTGTGTCAAGCCAAGATTTTAGATGCTGGTTGAACTGTTAGTTTGTTCATTTAATCGTTAGGCTAAAATGTAATACTCTGTAGAAAAAGCTAAATTTATGAATGTAAAAAATCTAGAAAACTTATTCTTTGGTTGAGTGACTACCACTGGTCTGGTAGTAAATGACAAACAGAGACTGCATAAGATGTTCTTTATATAGCCCTAGCTAATCTTCTTGAATTCATGAGTATCTGTATCCTCGTTGAAATACAGTTTAAGGAAGAGTGAAGTTTTATTGATGGTCAATACCTTAGACTTACAGTTGACTATAGACATGTTTTATCTTTAGAAAACTACGCGATAATCAGCTTCTGTCAATATTCTGAATATAGTGTATACCTCATTGTCTTCCGAACGAATCTTTCTTGCGCGGGTTAACAGGCACTCAATTATATTTTTCTTGTGACAAATAGGCAGGTAAGGGATTCAGCGTACTTTCTTACAACACTTTAATCTTTTTGCTATCTAAGAAATACAACTTAATTGTCTCATTCGCTCTCTCGAGTCAAATATGTCGCTGAGTAAACATCATTAAACTGACTTATCAGTTCTTAGTTTAATGTTCTAATTGATGAGAATAACAGAAGTATAAATCCAGTTTTTAGATGCCACCTTCAGCAGTCTTGATGATGATTTAATTGAAAACAATACTGTTTCTTTATGTTTGTTATTCTAATTTGAATAATAGGAAGTTTTCGATAATGAGGGTTGTCAAGAATTCACTTCTTTATGTTAAGTTGTCACACTGGAATATGTCATCAATGCATAAATCCCTCTATTCCAGTAATTTCGTTTACACCTGGTTAAATTGATTGATCATTGTATAGTAACAAGTAAGATGTTCGTCAAGACTTTCCTTCGATAAACACTGCAAGTGATGTTCATTCACTTAGACTATTGACTACATTACAACATGATAGATAGAATTCAGTCAGAACTATAAAAGACTTGACGAACAATCAGTCGGTTACTCCATAGTGATCAAACATTGAATATGCATCACATTCCTGTAAATGATTAGTTGTTACCGGAACAGCACCGTTGTAAGGTTTATAGACTGTAAAACTAGGTGACTGTTATATCTGAGCAGGGATGGCCGATATTATCGATTTAGTTATCTGCAGCACTATGTCTTACAGCTAGCACCCAGGACTTGCCTTAATCGATTGATCAGGCACAATAATCTGACTGATTTATCAAGAAGCCAACTAGTCACCCACATTATTGTATTACAACAACAATAAACCAATTATATACACAAGATATATAAACAACGTCCAGCCTTTGACTCATATGTCTGTCACACAATATTAACCAATCACAAATCTTCTTCCAGATATGTAAGTGACCATCTCGAATCTGTAGGGAAGCATAAGTAACCTCATAGATTGAAGGTAGCCTTACTAACGGCTGTCTCATATCACGAAGTCTAGGTTAAGCGTTTTATACCGACTACTCCTTACCAACTTACATCTTTACAACTAATTAATTTCACTAGCCATAATAAATTCCTGTAACAGACTGTT
The DNA here is from genome assembly GCA_025215515.1 of Schistosoma japonicum. Classification (NCBI taxonomy): domain Eukaryota; kingdom Metazoa; phylum Platyhelminthes; class Trematoda; order Strigeidida; family Schistosomatidae; genus Schistosoma; species Schistosoma japonicum. Next base: position 15,197,983 of record CM046067.1, on the reverse strand, counting down.
TCTGTTTGATTTATTGAAATGAAATCTAGTCATTCCATTAATTAACCACATTCTAATGGATTGATGCAATGTATTAAATGGTTACTAATTGAATGGAATTTTTTATTGTCGGTGATATCATATGATACCTTTATATATGTCTTCCAGCACTGCTTCTTCTTTTAACCTTCATAGAATGATACATAGTTACTGTGTTAGTGCATGTGAAATCATCTATTTTGTAAGGACTTAAAATCCTGAAATATTTTTACTTATAGAAATAAAAATTCAGCCTGAAATACTCTTAGTTACAAATAGAAATAAAATAGTCTATGTTCGTTACAGATTACTTGTGGATGGATATCACTGAAAATCTGCTAAGGATTCACGAATTAAGGTGACACCTCGATACCTGCTAACGAACGTATGACCAGCGACACAACAACAGGAAGCTAAGCTATCTCGAAGCGTCCCAAGCCCAGCTGAACTAGAGTAAGAAGTCCAAAGATAGCAAGAAGCGCTTTAGTTCCACAGACAGCCTGTCAAACGATCTCAACACACACAACTCATGCGTATATATATATAGAAAAAACTAAAGCGTCCTAGGAATGTCATAAATAGAGTACTAAAATAAATAATGAACCAATAAGATTTATCGGTCTTACCATATGGGAAACACTGAACTGAACGTGAGAAAGCAACTTTTGACGCTTAGATAGGAAATTTAAATTTACACAATTAGACCTACAAAAATAACAGGTTTGCCTAAGAGAATTCTGGGGATCTAACATCCCCAACAAAATCATAGTGCTCTGTACAGATATTTTCCACTTTTATTAAGCTTTTCAGAGGTGCATACTCATGATTCGGTCAGGAAATTCAACCTCAAAACTTGATGTTGACAAACCCTTAACCCTCTATCCATCAGGTAGGCCATAATTTAATAGTAGAATTCCCAAATCTAATAATTTTGATATAGCGCGACGATCATCCAATGTGACTGACAATAACTGTGTTACTCCTAGGTTGTCTGAACTCCACTAATCACGACTTCTAATTATAAGTTATAATTTTGTCACTGTAAGCCGGGCTGCCACGTGATGAAGATCTTTAATGCGTTCCGCGTGAGACTTGGAGGCTCTGTCATAACTGATAACGTACACTTCCAAGGATTCCCATACTAGGACAAAAAGTAGTTTAGTGTTCCCTAGTTCTAAATGCTATTCAATAAACATTAATCTGTGATAAATATATACAACTAAACTTAATACCTGCCTTCAACAAACTTGTTTAATTCATATTACATAATTACTAAATACCAGATAAAAAAAAACACCAATGGAATCATCTATTTCCGACTGAGTGGAAAATTTAACTGAAACTAAATAAGATATTACTTAATTGTTATAATCAGTATATAATAAATGTAGTTATGAAAGTAGCACGTGATGTCTACCTGTAAGTAAATAAGTAGACTAAGCTAAAATAAATAAAAAAATAGATATCTACATAAACGTACTTATTATAAAATACTTATTATCAATAAAAAATATGTAATTAACATCTTTCCTTTATTTTTTTTGTTCTTTCTTGAAAAATTATTAATTGCTACACAGATATGGATATTCATTGTCTAATATACTGATATACAAAATAAAATGTTAATAGTAGTATGTTACTTATTAAGTAGTATTACAACAATGAAAAGTTAGATGCATATTCTGCATTTACATCCCCAACTCCCCCCCACACACACACACACCCCTTCCTCATCCCTAGGTAACTATTAAGAAATATATAAATAATTAATTTTCATTTATATAAAGTTTAATTAGTAACAAAGTGGTTACTGATTAAATTATATTCATTAATGCAGTAAAGTTACATTAGTTTGTAGTTGTATTAAAGTGATAGAATTCGAGGTGTGTGTGTTTCGTCCTTTTTTAGAGTTTATCAATTGAATCCACTTAGAATATTCTCGATTTGTTGTTTATGAAACTATGATTTATGTCTAATATTTCATATATTGAATGTATTATTACTTATACATTAAACTAATGACTATATAATCTTATTTCAATGGTTAAAATGTTTTGATTATCATGATGATATTGAAGTATTCTACTATGGATGGAAATTTGTCGTCTAGTCCTCTATGGTATCTGTTGGTGTCAAACTGATAACTATCGACGAAAAACACAAACAATTAGACTTAATTATCATCTCAGAAATGTTATCCCAATTCAACTACAATAAACAACTCACTAGTGACTTCTTAAAGTCATAACTAGTAGAGTTTAGACATGTCGGAAGTAACAGTTATAATCAATGGGTTAACTTACTATCGCGCTATAATAAAAGTTTATTAGGGTTAGAATTCTATTATTAGATTCTTTCTAGCTAAGGGATATAAATGTTTGAAGGTTTATCGTGAGACCTAAAGATCTTAAGCTGGAGTCACTGGTGGAGTCAAGAGTACTTACTTCTGGGGTGTCCATAGTAAGTCGAATCAACTATTTATTACTCATTGATTTCGAATTGTTTTCAGTTGACATCAAATTTGACAAATACGAACGATAAAAATGCTTAATAGTCTCCACAAAACCATCTTAATTCAACTTAAACTGCATATCATAAACTGCTAACAGTATAATAACCTCGGACAACTAGAAAGCATTGGACAACTGGTTCCTTTTAGTATGCGACTGTTTTAAGAATATCATCTACTGACACACTATGAATATACTTTAGTCATGTTCAGCCAGAAGCTGTTCAAGCTAAAAGATGTAAATGAATAGGGTAGTTAATATCTGATACAATAATACTAGATAATTATTTGAAGGATTTCAAACATCTATCGATAACATTATATTTAAGTTGGATTGTGACTGGCAAGTGGAATACAGGACGTGCGTTTCGTCCTATTTGGGACTCATCGGCCTGGATGTGCCTGAATCCTAATGTTGATGTACACACAGGGATTCAAACTCAGTCCGCTTCGTGTCAAACTGCCAACGCGTTCACCACAAGGCTACTGTGTCCAGACAGTCACACTTGTGCAACAGGTACATACAAGCCTATTCTAAATATCGATAACATTGTTCATAATAACATCGAAGCAATCATTGCACACTTCACTAACAGCCTTCAATACAATAAGGAATGCCACGTAGTCTTTCTATAAATATCTGTGAGAAAATAACATGAAATATGCAAGAACCAACAAAACGTAATATGTGTTCGGTAATCTCAGAAAGATACTTTGTATTTTGAGGAATGCACAGTCACCTACAGAAAACAATCATACAAGAAGAAGAATTAATGAAGAAGGTTTAAGCTAATAACTTAGTAAATGCATCAGATACACTTACATTTATCACTGGGAACAATCAACTAAACTAAAGGAATGATACAAGTTGATAACAATAGTAATCTAATAAACGAGATTTAGAAATCAAAGAAAGATATGAAATTCATTACGTAATCACATTTTTTTAAAATATCAACATAGATCATAGATAATTTTTCTTACTTAAAAGTATAAAGATTTAATTTGTATTGTGACTGGCAAGTGGAATCCAGGACGCGCGTTTCGTCCTATTTGGGACTCATCGGCTGGATGTACCTGCATCCCAATGTTCATGTTCACAGTGGGATTCGAACTCAGTCTATAACAAATCAATGGGAATATACAAATTCATTCTACTACCAATTCGCCCACTGCACAAACGTGACTGTCTGGACTCAGTAGTCTAGTGGTGTACGCGGTGGCGTATGACACGAACCGGACTGAGTTCAAATCCCACTGTGAACATCAACATTGGGATGCAGGTACATCCAGCCGATGAGTCCCAAATAGGACGAAACGCGCGTCCTGGATTCCACTTGCCAGTCACAATACAAATTAAATGATACTTCTGAATAATCGCTATATCGAGGCGATCCGCACAGGATGCACATATAGCAACAGTGACTGACCAGCTTCAGTCTATAACAAATCAATGGGAATATACAAATTCATTCTACTATAAAGATTTAAATTGTTTTTTCTTTAGTTTCATTCTACTGAATAAGAAAAACAGAAAGAAAACGTCGATGTTTCAACAGTTTACATGAACAACCTTTTTTACTACTTGTCATTCATATCTTATCTAATAGTTTATCTTTATAGTTAAATGATTTTATTCGTTTCATTCCAACAATCACATTCAAAGCGGAACGACCATGTAAACAAGATATGTCGTAAGAAGAAGTAAAAGATGATGATGATGATGATGGTGATGGTGATGTTGATGTAATGAAAGAAACATACAACAGATATGTATTCAGTTACATTTGCGTCAATCTAAGGAAACTGTCTTAATAGTACAATTGTTATTCACATATATGTCTTTGATGATAACAGTAAATTTTATGTATACAAATGCGTAACACTCAAATGAGTATACATTGATATTCTGAATGTTTTGTAGTTTATTAAAAGTTGCTTCTTCAGAAAATGAATAAATCAATAAATAACTCGAATTTATCTGATGGATTAGAAATCGATCTATTAGATATAACGATCATAAGACATGCCATTGGTTAATCATCAATCAAGATCAACATAACATAGTTAAACTCCTAGTTTAAAATGTCTGTGTTGTTGACATTCATTTGGATACACTACTAAACACTGGTTTACACAGAATTCAAACTAAGTCTTACCCACCTGGATTGGAATAATCACAAAATATAACTGAAGGCAAGATATTCGAGTGACATTCACTATCTAAAATCAACGGTGTACTGTTGCTGTGTTACGCAGTGATCAAACTAACACATGGTATGTAGAGTTCCAGTGTTAATTAAAAGACTAGATGAACATGACATTAGTGAACATTCCGTGATTAATCAATGTAACTGTGTTTATATTATCACAATGTTCATATTTGAATTGGAAATAATCAGATATTTCCACCGGATGTACATCTTCAACAAATCTCTCAGAGATAAATTTTTAATCTTCTTATTAAGCTCAATCGAGATATATATTATTCAGTGAATGCCTTCAACCCATTGTGAGGCATAGGTTGTCAGTTGGCAGTCGCCAACCAAATGCATTTCTTCATCTCCTGTTCACTTCTTCCTAAATGTTTCTCATTCTTCTCATGTCTTACTCCAATTTCCAGGGTTATATGTTATTTAGTCATTCTTATTTTGTTTATCTTAAAGAATTTCAGCTGGAGACTTGCCTTGTGACATAGTTTGATGATTTGTTTAATGTATGTATTCTATCTACCTTATGTGTTTTTTATAATTTTCTGCTTAGATGAAGTGCGGTTGATTCTCTATCACACTAGGTTGGTGTTGATGGTGTCTGACCAATGTCACACTTGCAGATATGGATTATGTAAATACGTTCACATCAAAAAATGTGAACACCATCAGTGGAATACATTCAGGCAATAAGCTTCAAATAAGATAAAATACATGCGCTAATCTCGATGGATAAGATCACTTCACTTGTACCAGTAAACGGAGATATTCTTGAGTATGTCGAAATTTCAATATAATCTATTCAATTTGTATTTTTGTTTTCATTAAATCATATCTTATGTAAGCTGATTTAATGGAATAGAAAATGTGTGTTGGATATTGGCAATATTTTTGATGTTTTGCGAATCAGTGTAAATCAACTGAATTGTCATAGATTGGTACAGTCTTATGGTTATTATACAAGAGAATAATTTCAAAAGATTTTAAAATAACATGGGATTCAGGAAGTTCACAAAACAATTAACACTCTTCAATATGCATATAGATAAGATCCCTTTGATTTCAGACAAAGAATTGTGTGTACAGGTTATATTGTGTTGATTGTAATGCTTTCTATATTTAAGAGTCTTTAGGAAGAAATCATAACTTCTGGCAAAATAACATGAAAGCTAGTCCTAATGACTTCTAAATAATCTAGTTGAATGGAAAGTAATGATGAATTGAATCAGTAATAGTAGTCAGTACATGCCACTTAATATAACAATGATAATGGTATTAAAATTACCCGAATTATTCAAATAGATTCTTTTCGATTCTAAAGAAAGACGATCAACTGAAGTGCTGCACTTAATGTTAAATGCAACTAAGTTTAACGTTGAATATGAACTTTGTATTCAGGAGACCATAAATGAGGTCTATCAGATCTCATTCATATGAAGAACAAACATACAATTTCATCTACATTTCACATATTTTTCAACATCCATCCATATTACACTAGCATTTTCTAGTATGCCACACATTATGTCCCCTTGAGCCAAATTACATAACACATCCATCCTTGTATTTTGATTGTAGCAACTTATTTTGACTGTCTGTTTGATTGATTATATCACAGATTTATATTGGCAGGTGTCATTGAAAGCCAGAGGGGGGCTGTCACTGGACAGTTGTTTTTATTTTAATGTGGAACTCCTTAAGTCTAACCTTGGTAATGATATATACAGGTGAATTTTATCTTTGTTTCTAAGTAACTTTCCATGCTATATTGACTGAATAAACATGAGCTAAACTGGTTTCTTAGATACTAAGATTCATTTTTTTCATTTTGATTGGTCATAGTTAGATCTCAGTGAAATACTAATGAGAACTAAGCATTATTGGATAATTGTTTCGTCTCCTGTATGAACTTTTACAGAAGTGCCTACCCTTGATGCTAATAGGGAATTAAGAAAATCAAATACGAATCTCCACAAAACCACATTAATTTAGCTACATCAATCAGCTTACTGGTGAATAAATTTAGGATGATCCAGTAGATCCGGTGGATTGGACATACGATGTCACTTTCCTTAGACAGGATAAAGGTTGTATTTCTACAGTATTTTGAGGATGAGGCCGTCATAAGTCTTCTGCAGCAGTTTAAAGCCATCGCTGAGCTGGTTGGTGTGTATAAAAAAAGGAAGAAGTCACAGTTCTCAAGAAACCATTCGGAAGGTATGCCACTGATGGATTTGATCAGATGAAGTTCTTCGAGGAGAACATGACATGGGAGGTTGTTGTGGCCAGGTTAATAGCGTTGCCTGATATTCCAAGCGATCCACAGTAGTTTTGGGCCATGCGTCTTGCTCCTGCCGGCGATCTACTGGTTTTGGCACCCACTATGATGAACCTTTTTTAACGCAATTTTCTTACTCTGATTGACCTTATGAGTAGTATCCACCTTATGTGTAATATTGATAAACGAATAGATGGAATGGAATCCCACTTACATTATTAATAAACATCTAGTAAGTTAAAGTGTATCATTACAAACAAACATTCAGTTTAATGGATACAAATAATACCATTACTAGCTGTTAATTCTTATAACATTGGAAAAAAGCCATTTCCGCTACATTACTGTTTGCGGTAATCTTAATTTTTACAACACTGTTAAGCGTAAATTCCTTGTCATGTTTAACACGACGACAATATTATGTCAGTGCAATATGATTTCCATGATTTAGTTGTTTCAGTTACTTACGCCTTCCATTTTCCCAATCTTCCCCCTCACCTCATAATGATATTTATGAATGTTTACAACGCGGTAGGTACTGACATCAATAATAACTTGTAACTATGATGTTTAAGGCATTACTACCACCACCACCACCCCAGACAGAAGAATTTACATTCTATTAATGGAAGTATTTCAATGCTACTTAAGTAGTAAACAAGACATAATGACAATTGCTTAATGAATGTCAAATTTTATTGATTTTCATTAATTAACTAAATGAATAACAACTTATATACTTGAAATAACTAGGAATGGATTTAGTTGTTTATATTCGTCATAAAATGACATTCGTTAGGTATCAGAAAAGAAAACCAGGAAACATTGAACAGCTGTTTCATTCTGGTATGAGACTCTTCAGTGATCTGTTACTATATCAAAGCAATCCACTCAGTGTGCAAATATAATAACAGAAAGTGGTCAGTTTCAATCTATGACAAATGATCCAGAAGTTCAAAATACATCCTAATTACTTCCTAATCAAATTGTATACCTTTAAGTGACATCATGGACTGTATATGAGTGACTTCAGTCAGTCAGTCAGTCAGTTACAACGTAGAACTTCGTACACGCGAACATAGGTTCAAGTTGTCATGCCTCAATAAGCTGATAGACATTAAATTGTCGAACCAAATGCCAGAGTATGGAAGGTAGTAACAGAGTAAGTACTAATGGAAAGGCATAGAGATCAGAGATGAGATTTGAGATAAAAAGTGATTCAGTAAGGAGAAAATTAGAATAAGCTCAAAAATTAGAATTTGGAGGAAGACAAGGAATGGATGCACCTGCGCCATTGCAAAGATTTTGGGCCGTATCACCTAAAGTCTTTAACCATTTGTTACGATCATCGCTTAGGCCCCGACCAGGTAGTCTGCATCTATTAACATGGCTCAGCTCAAGTGTCAATGACTTCATGGATTGGTGTCATCTTTTCGTTCGGCCACCCCTAGCTTTCTTCCAGCCTACTCCCACACCAGACAACATTGCTCATTTCGCTAGATGGTAGTCAGGCATACGCAACACATCTCTTAACCATCTCAGCTGGTGAAGATTCACTACTTCATGAACAGGCTCACCGTATTTACCTAGTACTCTAATCCTAACCCACTCATTGCTCACTCAGTGGTCTCAGCAAACAAGAATGACTTACACCATCTGGCCTATTTTGTTTAGTAGTTGTTATTGATAAAGAATCTGACAATTCACTATTCTATCAAGGATGAATGACAAATTTTTCGAAGGTGATTATTTGCATTAAAGATTATTGTAAGTTATGGATATTTGTTAATATACGTATTGATCAATGCCCGAAGCGACCATTTTAATCTTGTGTAGGGAAAAGACAATCTTAACGTTACAATTAAAGTATCACTTCAAAGAATCATCATACAACACGTTGTACCTCGTCACATTCCATTTAATTGCCTACCAGATAATCATTTAATTAATAAACGTCTTGATGACTACTAAGTTTTATGTTTTATATAGATTAATGATGATCAAATAACGTTGGAAATCATGAAGTACAATACACATACTTCTTAGTATGAAACTTTTCAAAATTCAACCTTCATTAATTTTTTAGTGATTGTATGAATGATCTAACTGTATAGAAATTAGAGGTCCTTTTATTTGGGGAGCGGGGGGGTGCGTGAGAGTATGCTGATGAGAAATTTGTCACTAAGACAAAATGCGTATTTTATATCTGTTGCCAAGATAACTGATTGCTTACACATGTTTTAACTTTTTAATTACTAACACCTCTAACGATTTTGATATACTTAATTGATTGGATACGTCACAGAATGATGTTGGTAAAGTACAATTATGAACTAGGAAGCACGGCTAAACAGCTCTTTTATCCTAGTGTGGAGTTCAGCAGCAGTGAGTAACCTAGATTCTTCCCCAGGGCCTTGGGGTTGGCGAACGCCTAACCCTCTATACCACTGGGCCGGCCGGCATCCAGTGGTAGATTTCCCACTTCATTAGTCACACTTTCTCACCGAAACATTAGGATCTACCTACTGAAAATATTGGTTCGTTAGATGGCATTGATTATGTTACAGAGCTAACTAGCTAATTTTTATTTTACATTGTAAATCATAAAGTTTGTTTTGAAGACTTAGTTGAGTATTACATTCATATGAATGAGGGTACCTTTCATTAGTGTCGAATGATAGGATAAATTGTTGTTTGAAGTGCTAAACGTGATGTCTGCATTATATGTGGCGTTGTGCTGGATCGTCACTATGACCGTGAATTCATTGCCACTAAGAAATTTTTATTCGTGAATGGCACCGTTCTTTATAGTATATTAGCTATTAAAGCCTGTTTAATCAATTGCTAGAAGTGAAACTTTAGGTTCGACAACAAATAAAAGATTATGCAATAGCTACCACTATATACTGATTATCAAATGACACAAAGGGGTAATTCTAAGAATTTTGGTGATCAGGGGTTCGTAACTACACCATCAATGGTAATCGATAAAGTTGCCAATTATAGAAAATCGATTAATGCCTAAAATGTAAACCATTGGTTAACATCTTTATAGTCTAGTGGGTTTTTAATTGTTAGCGGATGCTCACACAAAACTATTTTACCAATGTAAAACTTTAAAATGATAACTGTGCCTACAATCATCACATTCATGTTGATAATATCTACTACCATGTTATACTGTTCCAATTACATACATTCATACAAAGGATCAAATAGATTAAATATAAATTATGTAATCATTGAATTAACTATAAAACTAACTATAAAACAATTTCAGTAGTGATTTAGGTACTAGAAAAAAAGGAAAACATTATTAATTACTTTAAATAATGAGTGATATGCATATTTGTAAAATTCCAATCAGCAGAAATTACAATTTTTGATGTTTCGCAGCTTAATGCAAATTGCTTCTTCAGAGAGAATTGAATAATTGAATTGAATTATTACAACATTAAATAATACACAATGGAATAAATCAGAATCAAAATGTGAGTTCAACGGTGTCATGTCAAGTGATTTGATTCAAGATGGTTTAAAGTGAGACTGTATGAACATGTAAGTGTAATGTGAAAGGCAAAGAGATGAATATGTGAGAATAAAACTGTATGCATGTTCATGTGAATGAAATGAGATTTGATGTGGTCGGTTGAGTAGAAAGTTCATGTTGGATTGATAGAAAGGCCTTCACTTTTGTCAAGTGCAATTGGATTTAACATTTACATGAACATACATACAATTTTATTCTCACATATTCACATAATTTCCTTTCACATCACATTTACATATGGATAAATGTCTCACTTCAAGCCACCTTGAACCAAATGACTTGACATGACACCATCAAACCAGCATTTTGATTGTATGAACTTATTTCGATTCTGATTTATCCAATTGTGTATTATTTAATGTTGTATTCATTCAATTGAGTTATTGATTTTTCTCTGAAGAAGCAACTTGCATTAAGCCATGAAACGTCAGAAATTTTAATTTCTACTGATTGGAATTTTGCAAATATGCATATCACTCATTTAAGAAACAACCTATTCAATGCTCAATTCATTTGAAATTTTTAATTACTTTTATAATTCCTATTAGTTGCTAAGAGAGAGAAAGGGTGGGGGGGTGTATTTTTTTTGTTCACATAACAAACCACTAGACATTAATTTTCTAGATTAATTTTTTAACATCACCACCACCACCACCAAAAAAAAGTATACGAGACAGTAAACATCATTAAACGTGTACTGTTATTAAATTGGCAACGTACTGTTTCTAGGTAGAATAATGAATTTAAAAAAATTATTATTTTACAAAAGTTGAAAGTTTATTTTGTTTAAAAAAAATAAAATTCGAAAGTGTGTTTGAATTGCTTCATCGCGTTATAATATCACAACAACAAAAACACTTTTTATCAGTAGTGTTGCTATGGTAACAATGTGAATTAATTAATTGTTCAATGACTTACATCTAAATGCATAAGTAGTATATATATGCATAATTAAATTTATGAAAGGACTTTTATGTCCATTATTACATAAAATTACAATAATAAATGTAATGATTAAAATTGAACTGTAGCTGATAACTGTGAACCAGGTTACATATTTCCCCGTATTTAGGACCTATATTCAATTGAACATATCAACTATATCTAAATGTTGACGCTGATACTCTGACTAGAACTTAGGTAATTTGCTTGCAAACTTCATAACGTTATCCATTATGGTAGTATGTTCAGACAGCTACATTTGTATAATTGAAATGTATGCATTAATTCTAAAGGTTCAAAACTACGATTAGTTAGCTTTTTGTTACCATGTTATGTACTAATAAGAATTTTTGCATGATCTAGAGTTAAACCACGAGTTTAACTAAAGTTATGTAGTGATTGATAAGTAGGATTCATCATGTAAATACATAATGAGATAGAAACTGATCAACAGCATTAACCAGAAGTAACAAATATTTAGCGCTAACAGATAATCAAAAGATGATGTATCTTTATTTGTGTCAGCAAAAAGTAAGTGTGTTATTGACGAATATGAATTTCATAATTTTATACTGAAATATCTTTGTTCTGTGCTTGTGTAAATCAGAATGAGGGGAGACGAGGAGGTACACTTCTGTGAATGTATACTATAGTGGAAAAGCAATGGGAATTTAAATCAGTCCTTCAGGACTTCAATGACAGGAAGCATGCCTAGCAATTTGGATAGGTTGGTCATACTAACCTATCTACTTAGTAAAAGAAAACTATGAAGCACAGAGTTTTCAAGTTGTGAGTTAGAGATGAATAAAGTCTGATATGAAGAAAAGTGTGACAAGTACATTTTTCGATATCCTGTGTGAGACTACAAAATATCAACCCGAACAGGATTTGTTTTCAACGATCTAAAGTAACATTAAAACAGATAATGTACGTGACTTATACGTGTGTTGAATATCAAGTACGATTAGCAACAGAGGTGGGAATGTATAATACTATCGAAATAGCAGGCGTACGGTGGTATCAGTATTGTAGAAACGCATCATGCGTACTGTGTGGTGTTTCTGCGATTGACGAATATACACTTTGTTTTCTAATTTCCGTAGGTTTATATAATTCAGTACAAAACTCAGGAGGTTGCTTATTTTGACAGCGTACTTGATAGGAAGTGATCACTTTGCTACCAATAATCAGAAGATATAATTCGCTTAAAATAGCAATATATTCAGATGACCTGAAGTCGTATAAGCACCTTTGGTCCCACAGTTACGAATGTCAAGTTATAATTCATCAACGTTGCTTCATGGAACCACTGACTATGTGTTCCACACTAATAGTTTTGAAGTAATATGGAACAGGTTGAGAAAGTACTCACAGCCAAACTACAGATTACGAGCTAACATGTGACAAATACAAACAACAGATTACATTTGAATGAGTTTGCGATATGACGAATTGAAGATAATATATGTGTATTGCTTATGTAATGTATAATGTGAATTAATCGTAGTTGTTTTATTGGAGATTCAGCTCAAGTTGGATTTTTGGGTACTGATCAGTACATTTTCAATTTCTATTAAATTTATTTTAGATAGAGATAAACAATAAAACAATCTACTCTCGACACAACCCTTAATCTGTCTAACTATCAAAAACTAATGCATTCAAATCGGTATAATGATTATAATTTCATGTATCTGTTTGATGTAGATATTTCACTTGCTGTAAGTTGTTTCTAGAAAGTCACTGAAGTCCTTGTAGTCAAGCTTAGACTATTCCTTTAACAAACAAACAACTCCAATTAATCACATTCACATTCTGTATGAACTACTTTCAATTAATTATATCATAAAATACAGACAATCTTATTTGCTATTAGGTTAGCATTAAGAACTAAGAACATTAGACATATGTTTCGTTTTATCTTAAGACTTTCTAACAGTGTTCGCCCACAATTCCACAAAGAAATCAAATTCAAGATATTTAGGTCTTACTGTAAATACTTAAGCATCATCAGCACATAGTTTACATTTGTTTAGTAGAAGGTCGTCTACCGATATGTTTGAAGGATAGTGGTCCAGTTTTAAGCTGGTGGGTTGACTGATATATTAGCCGACGCCTTGGAACTGAACGTCAGTCCCATCTGAATGGTCTTGCTCACGAATCATTCCAATTTACAAAAAGGGACAGAAATCCTCTTGTGAATGACTACAGAGGAATCAGTTTGACTAATATAGTATTTAAAATATGATCATCTATAATCATTCGGGGTTTATCCAACACTAGAGAACAGTAGACCTGGGAAAACCATGTTGGTTTAAGACCTGGATGTGACTGCATCGATCAAATATTCACCCTGCGCCAGATTCTCGAACATAGACAGATGTACCAACGTCCGACCATACTTGTATTCCTTGACTTAAAAGCAGCTTTTAACTCGGTAGACCGTGAAATCTTGTGGCAATGTTTGTAATTAAAAGGCGTACCTCAAAACTACATAAACGTTATGAAGACTCTTTACTCGGCCACCACCAGTCGAGTCAGAGCATGTGGCGAATCGTTAGGAGAAATTTCATCCTCAAGTGGAGTACGTCAGTGTTACCTCTTATTCCCACTTTTATTTAATTTTGTCATAGATATACTCTTAGTTATTTCACTCACTCCTTTTACCGCCTCAGGAATTATTCTCCTACCAGTAGATCCTCTCGTCGACTTAGAATACACAGACGATATAGTTCTATTTGGTGATGACGCCGATAATATACAGAGTCTCCTGAGCACCTTGAAATACAAGCATATTTGGGATGCGTTTCTCTCCTTCTAAATGCAAAATATTACTTCAGTACTGGCCTTCTTCTCCACTTAGATTATTGGTAAGGAGTGAAGTAATTGAATGTGTTGACTACTTCACATATCTCAGAAGTCTCATCACCCCTCGTGGGTGTCTGACGAAATTTCAGCATGGATTCAGAAAGCTCGATTGGCTCTGGCGAGATATCCGTCTCTAAACAGAAGGCTGGGTGTACTGCGCAGCAGTCCGCGCCGTCCAAACATATGGTTTCGAAATGGGAACCTTGAAAACCCAATATATGCATCAACTTCAGGTATTTGACCATAGAAATCTTCGTGGCATCTATCGTATATCATGGAAGAATAGAATAAGTAATATGGAAGTTAGACAAAAGGTTCTTGGAAAATATGCTAAATCAGTCGAAGAGGTTATTAACCTTCATCGACTGAGATGGCTAGGATATGTGCTGCACACGCCAGACTACTGCCTGCCTCTTCGCGCGATGTTGGCTAGGGTTGACGTAGGATGGAAGAAGGGTAGGTGTGGCCAAACCAAAACATGTCATCAGTCCATTAAGTCTTGTACTATTGGTCTAAGCCATGTTGGTAGATGCAGATTACTTGGCTGGGATCCGCATGATAGTCACATTAAATGGCTGGAGACACTTGGTGACATGGCTTAGAATCAGTACAGTGGCGTAAGTGTAATAACTCTTCAACTTTGTCTAAATCTTGAATCCTATTATTAGTTTCTGTACACCTTTACTTCAGTATCCCCTCTTGTATTCTGTTATAATGTTACCTCTGTTATATCGTTGTGCTAATGTAGTACGGCAACTTGAACCTATGGGCGTATTACCCCCTGGTTCTACGTTGCTGACAATGAGTGGTAAAATTTAGTCTTCAATCACTTTGTGGTATAGTTCAACGATGAATTCATTTCCTAAGATCAACATATCTAAACTTCATCAGTCATAACTTTTCACAACACTTTGAATTAAATCACTTGTAAGCTGAACGTGAATTTGTGGATACAGGTAAGCAGAAATCAGTAATCTGTTCTAAAAGATTACAAAGTAATAAAGTGAAATAATTTTTGTAAACTTTTTATTATTATTTAGATTGATCGTTATTTCTTTTTCCTTGTTTGTACACGAAAAGAAAAAAAAAGAGAAAAGAAAACGATAAGAATTAAGAAGTAAACAATGACATGTTTGTATGTTTTTGTTATCTACAAAAAAGTAATAGTATGATATAGTTCTGAATATATTACGATTTGGGCGGGGGGGGGACAATCTGAAAATATGTTCCAGTTAACAACCTTATAGTGTTAGCGATGTTATCTACAATAAGTTTATACACTTAAAAAAAGGAAAGTACATAGTAACTAACTGTGGAAGTATATATATGTCCACTTTCGCTCCCATCTCCCACTCTCCAAATATTATTGTAATTACATAACTATACTCGCTTGATAATACATTTCTATTTTACAATTGAATTCATTTAATCTCTAAGGTATTGTGTAATAGGTAGTCCACTTAAATTTTCTATGTTGTTTGTGGCCTAGGATATGTTCTACAATATTCACTCTATGTAACAACTATGTAACTGAGACTGAAATATTATTCGTATCCGTTCTTACTTGTATGTTTTGAGTGTGTGTGTGTGTGTTAATTATTGTTGATAGTGCGTCACATTCAGTGGGATGATTGAAATATCTGGAACCTGATTTAGACTATAAGAATTCAACACAACTGAGGTATTATTGTTAATATTATTCTCTATTGAATGATATGATGAATATTCAAGATTAGATTTTTGTTCATTTGTAGAATGTAAAATAACCGGTGGAATTAAAACAGTTGATGTAGAACTATTCATAGGATTTGGATGAATATCTGTTGAATAATTTAAATCTGATGTCATTAGAAAAATAGGACCTAATGATGATGAATTATTTGAATAGGTAGAAAATGTTAATGGTGATGTAATAGAATGTTTTACATCAATTGAATTATGTAACCATGAATTTGCTTGCATTAATGACGTAATATCTGGTTGTTTTAAATTAGGTAGAGTATCCATTAAACATTCTGAGGTATTAAGTAGTGGTGACATATTACTGATTATAGTATTAAATTCATTCTCAACTAATTGTGTTGGTTGATTGTATTTCATAGATAGTTTATTTGTGTATGGAGATAATGGTCTATTGTTGGTTGTGTCGATATTGCAGTTATCAGTAGTATTAGTAGTAGTATATAATGGATATGTACAAGGAATATACTTTAAATAATTTTCTGATAGAAAATTTGTAGATGAATCAATTTGATTAGGCTGGCAGTTGAAAACACTGGGAATTTCATAATAAAGAATACAGACAATTTCCATTATTAAACTGCATAGAACATGAAATAATCAAAGTTTAGTGACATCAAATATCAGTCGACTACGACGTCAATACATACTCACTGCACAAAGTTACCTGTTTTGACTTGATAGTTTAGTAATGAAATTGGTGGCGTTTGACAAGTACAAACTAAGTTTAAACACGACCGTAGATTGATTCAACTTGAGATTGTTTCAGGTAATGATTGTGAATTTGTATTGCTTTTATCGATCTGTAGTATGTGCTAAGTCACATACTTTGAAATAAGGAAATTTATATTCCATCTCCTGAAACGCTCCGAAAACTTTACAACAAGAAATTACTATAACACTGAACAGTGCTATTACTCTACATCAATATGATAAGCAGTCACAGTATCAACATTTTCTACACTTTTTTTTAGTTGAATCAACAGACGATTCAATCCAAATTCACAATGATTCAATGAAGAAAACTCGAATCAAGTCAATGTATTCAGTAAAAGCAACTATTGCTATCTCTATGGTAACTGTGATTAAATCTTTTCAGTAGTATGGTCATTTGTATTGTGTCATGCAATCAACGCTCGTAATCTTTCATCTGTGATTTTAACTTATCCAGTTCATTAAAGTTTATCTGACCTTCAAATCAAATCTTCTATGGTTATTATATACATCATCTTACTTATTTGTAAATTCTAATTTATCATACTCTCACCATCTTATCAATATCAACCTTTTCAAATGATTTTACCTTGGTATAGTTACCGAATGAATCTCCTATGTCACTTTAATTCATTATCATTCTTTACTAATCTCATTATTAAGATATATGATTACCAATTACAATGATGATACTACAATTCACTATGTGAAATTACGATTGTAGCGCATCTGATGAGAATCAACCACAAATAAGAATGAATTCATGTTATTCTGAGTCTGTTTTTTTAAAACTTTCAACTATTTATCTACAAGTTCGTCAATAATTCATATTCATTGTCTATGCATGTACATAGTTTCATGAAATAATTTACATTTAACAATTTAATACCTGACAGTTGATTATGTCATTAGAATACAACAGCATTTGCAAAAGCTTACCTGTCATCGAGACACTTTGTCATATCTATTTCATTTGTTAACCCGTCAGCATCAGATTCGTGCATATTCTGTACAGGATAATACTCCTAGTAATGTAAACAATAAGTAGATAACACATGATAAAGACTTCTAGTTACCGTTTTTTATGATGTAATAAGCAAACTGTATGATTAAGTAAATCAAGATAAAATAACTAACTTCTAGAACTGGTGTCTGAATAATCATTTCTTATATTTTGATTAACATAAGACTTCATTTTGATAATGTGTATATTCCCCTCACCTCAACATCCAGTTTGACTTAATTGTCATTGTTGCATTTAGGTCAAACTTCTATCTTCTCGTTGATTTGTTATGGACTGAAGAGGATCAGTCTCTGTTGCTATATATGTGCATCCTAAGCAAAATGCCTTGATGTAGCAATAAATTACAAGTATTAGTGAAATTGGAATAAGACTGCCAGCGGAATCCAGGACATTCGTTTCGTTCTATTTAAGATCCGTCGGTTGGATGTACCTGTATCCCAATGTTGTTATTTAAGTCAGGATTCGAATGCAGTTCGTTTAGTGCCAAACGCCACCGCTTTCACCACTAGACTATAGAGATGATCCAACTCCAGTTCATAGCAAACCAACGAGAAGATACAAGTTCATCGTAATTACCTATGTACCCGTTGCACAAACACGACTGTCTGGACTCAGCAGCCTAGTGGTGAACGCGGAGGCGTCTGGTGGGAAGTGGAATGAGTTCATATTTCGGTGTGAACATCAACAGTGGGATGTATGTACGTCAAGTCAACGAGTCCCGAATAGGACGCAACGTGCGTCCTGGATTCTGCTTGCTGGTCACAATTCAATTTAAATAAATGTCTTTGTTCTGTATTGACATTATTTTCTTAATTGGTTTCATATATGTATAAAACAAAGCTTGGAATACAACTGTGACTTTGGCTATTTGGCATAACTGTATTGTGTTATTTCATTTGATTGGGAAAGTAGCAGACCTACTGGTACAGAATAACCAACCTTTTTCTCTAGTTACCTACATTCACTTCAACAAAGTTATTATTTTGTATATTGTGTCAGGTCGTATTTCAGGATACAATATGAACAAACTCCACATTAGATTACTTATTATCGGTGTACTGTGTAGATAAAATGTTCGATCTTCTCTTCTATCCTATACGCCAATATTATCAAGAATTCTCCATTGAAAGTAAACAGAACATACTTAACGGCATTATTCGTACATTGAACTGTATTTTTGGTTAAAATAGGCCAGTTTTTTAAATGAAGAATACAATAAGTTGTAAAAGTGCAGTCACATTATTCTTAACAATTAGAAATGTAATTGATGAATGTTGACTACTAAACAGTGTACATTGATTAAGCACTAAGTACTGACCAACTTGATGTTGGTCTAGTCTATGTAACTCAATATCGCATATATTGATATGAGATGCTAAATAATTAGTCCTCAGAAACACATTACAACTTAATCCATATAAGTGTAGTTATCCATATGATGAACCTGTGAAACTCAGGTTCAATTATCAATCAATTTATGCATCTCAGTCAGTCGTAGCATAATTAACTCACTGATAATGGTTGTGAATTGTTAAATCAGGAAATCTGGGATAGAATCCTCTGGGAATAATCATTTTCTTTAAGATTGTAATGTGTTTTGCAAACTAGCACCAAACAACATGAAACGTAAGTCAATTACATTTACCTGTCGATTACTCTGAAACCACACCAAACCAAGTAGTGATATGTGCAGCATTATTGAATGAAACATTCATTCACACTTATATATATACGTGCCGTTTATTCAAGAATGTTGTATCTTGATCGGTTTTTAACTGTGATTTTACCAGACTGATGAAATAATACACTTCCTTATTCATTAATGTATTTAATATCATAACCATTTGTGCAAATTGTCATCTGTTAACGAAGAATGGTAGTGAGTAGTAAACATGCAAGTACATGACACTAACCGAACTTAAAACAATCTCAGCTACTGAATAATAACTACGAAGTTTCCAATCTCCAGTATTTTCTGCTATTGGTTTCAATAACGGATATCATTTTGGTTGTATACTGCTTAATAATACTAATATACATTATCAGTTAAAAGTAAAAGAATAAATTAGTATAATTCAACATATCCAAACTGGTAATTTAATACCACTGCAACTAGAAAGCGCTAAACAGCTGTTCCATCTTAGTGTGAAACTTGCCAGAAGTGAGCATCCACAGTCTAATGCTTCATCTAATACAAGACCTTAAGACTTTACTCCAAACACCAAACCATTTAAACATTTAACTGCCACCCAACACTTGGCATTCAAACTGTGCTTACACACTACAACCAATTGAACTTTAGAAATGTACCTACTATATAGTAGTCAGTGTTATACTCACATGATTCTTTATAGTAACACTTTCTATTAGATTTGAATCAGATTGTAATGAATTACATTTCAACATTGATTTCAGTTCCATGCCGTTTTTTAATTGTTTGTTCTCTATAGAATAGAAAGAATTAATACATTTATTCAGAATTATGTAGAAAACAACCATGTAGAAACCAACTGATATGTTACCATTTTAGTTAGTTTTGTGTGATTTTTCCAATTTAGTTTAAGAAAGAACAATAAACGTAGTAGAATTTAATAAATCTGTTGTATCTTGCAACTTTTCTTCAACTCTTACATAACAAGTTTAATGAATTGAAATGGTTTTGTGGAAGTAGGTTGTCATTATGTTTAGTTGTTTCCACTCGTTTCAAATTGATTTACGTTGAATATCACTGAATACAAGGATACACTGGATAACTGATTCATTCTTGTATGAGACTCTGATAAGAAATCCAACTCACATCGTTGTAATAAACGCTTAACCTTTTAAACCACTGGGATGGCCTCTGTTCATTGGTAGGATTACTACTTTCGTCAATTTGTGATACAATGCGGCGATTATCGACTGTCATTGGTGACAACCGTCTCCCTAGATATGTTAAAACTCTCCAATATTTATACGTTTGTTATTGTTGAAAACAGTAGAGGAAAATCTTGAAAACATATGAAGATAGGTTGTTTAGGTTGAAAAGTTTAGGTTGTGGTAGTTATATAAGCGTAATCGCAAAGTTGATGGATAGGGAAACAAAGACGCTACGAAATGTTCCAGAAAGTAATTCATAAATAATAGACCACGAATTAAGATATTACGTAAGTAAACATTGCAAAACTAAAGTTATCAAAGTAATGCTTAACTGACCACTTTATAGAGTATAAAAGTTTAGTTTCAACTTGTTGTTAGCAATAGCTTTGGTAAAATACCATCAACTAGATGATAGTTAATTATTCTGCAGGATTTTGAAATGTCGAATTCGTGCCCCCCAATCATGAAAATGAGAAGTATAATGGTCATTAAGCTTTAATTGTCTTGTAAGATACTTAGCAATGTTGATGCTAACCCTCCTTTACTGTTCTGGTGGTGTAAGTGTTTTGACACGAACAACTAAACTGATAAACACAATCTGATGTAACATGAGATGGGAATTCGTCCACCTTCGTTTACTTTCTTGATCATTTCGTTTCCTATAGAGAGGTTAGTTTGATATTTTTTAATGCAACGCCTAGTTTGAAGCTATTTCATTACTTTTAAAGTGAAATCTTAAGAAACTCTCTCCCTTTCGATACTGGTACATTCTCTCCCTCTTGTTTTTACTTTACTTGAATAGAATTCTTACTAAAGGTCATTCATAATTCATTAAACAGAAACTATTAGAATTCATACTTAACCCATTTCGAATGTGTTTCCAGAAAAAGATCTTTAATGTTGGTTTCTGACATCATCTCGAATGCTCAACGTTGAGAAAGAATGACTCCTTTTGACGGTTATTTTTCATCGTATACTATATGCTAGGATACGCTTTATTGTGAATAATCTTTAACTAAAGGGTATATTTGGTGACTGTTACAAGCAACAGAAGTTTCATTAACATCCCATACATTAAATTCTGTCCTATTAATTATAGACTTCATTTATACTGGTTTCAAGTTATCCATAAGGATAGGATCCAACTTCATCAACTTGATGATAGTAGATTTTATTAAATTGAAACTATATGTTTTAGTTGATTGAATTCGTCACAGCTTGATGTTGGTAAAATAGCAGCGAAAATCAGGAAGCACTACTAGACAGTTGTTTTGTTCTAGTATGGGGCTACTCAGCAGTACACTTTCTCACCTTCATGTTGCCGAACGCCTAACACTGAACCACTTTGTCAGTCTAAGTCCAATAGTAGAATTCTTACTTCTAATAATTTGTGATATATAGCGTGACGATCATTCATTATCATCAGTGGTAACTATCTCACTTCCGACATATCTGTACTCTACCAGTCACGACTACTTACTTTATATGTTTAGTATACATAAGTGATATTTAGACTTATATCTATTGGGAAAAGGAGAAGTTAGGTATGTTGACATATAATTTGTTATTCTACCAATCTATCAATTTTACAATTAAGGTCACATAACTTTTAACTTCATTCCTTATTATTTAATTTTCATGTGTATTCAAGATATTCTTCAGGAATATTCACATTAGTTAAAGTTGAATACTTCTTTACTATCCTTTCATCATTATTGCCCTCCTTATAATCCTTGACGACATAAAGTATGTATAGTGATTATTTAAATAATAATCATGAATATAGTGAGTTATGCAGCAAGTTTAGTTGTTTGTATTCCACCATAAATTGATATTGTTTAGAGAGTACTACCAGACATTTCTTTAAACCATGCATAGGTCTGCAAAACAGTGTACACTCCTTCCCCTGCCCCCATGATTCCAACTATGGAATCAAACTTTAGGTCTTCAATATGGTAAAATGCACACTGAGAAATATCAACTTGTTCAGTGCTTTCTAGTTTTCTACTGATAACCTACTAACATCAATCTATGACAAATGCAAACAACTAAACTTAATATCAATCTATTTCACAAAACCATCTCAATTCATCTATAATGTAAAGCAGGAATTGAAGAAAAATCATGAGATACAATGAATTTACGATATTCTGCTACATTCTTTATTCTCTATTCAAACCAACTATACCATGTTATAATGTCGGTATTACCTTCATAATTCTGTAGACTAATTGTTGGTTGAATATTAACATAATTCTTTGAATTGTAACGTTTCAATCGTGTATATCTTATGTAACAACATAGAACGATAACAAATACAATAGCCAATAGTATAGCAAATCCACTAACTACAATAAATGTTAATGACCATTTACCTAAATTTGTAAAATAAAAAATAAACAAAGAAAAAAGAAAACAATTCACAATATCATAGTAACAATATTTACGTAAGTGTAAATCAATTTATCTACCTTAGAAACTAAGAACAAGTGATTAGAGGTAATACGTTGAAAAGAAATCAAGAACCACTCAGAATTCATGCCAACTTAAATTGATCATCAGGAAAATGTATTCATAATCTTTGGTAGAAAATTAATACTTTCTGTCCGTGTTGAGCTTACTGTATTTTCACTGACTTATTCAGACTTCAAATGACCTAATGTAGGATTGATAAATAGTTAATCAATCATTATTGATCGATGTTATGTGCTTGAATTGAGTTCGAATCCAGGTGAGAACATTAACATTAGGAATGCAGGCACATCTGGCCAAAGAATCTCAAATAGGACGAAATGGCGCTTTCTAGATTCCGCTTACCTAGTCACACTGTAGCCTGTGAACCGAGGTTATAGGTTTCTAAATCTCATAAAGAATATCATTAATAAATACATATTGCTAACAATGAATGTCTATCAGCACAAAATCGTGACAGTTATCAGTATGGGCATTCGTCATTAAAAGTTCAAATATTTCAACAACATAAGACTGGAATCTTTAGTGGATTTATAGTATATACAGTAAACTAACCGATTCAATGGTTTATCTCCTAACGATTAAAAACCATGAAGCACTAAACAGTTGCTTCTTAACGATGATCATTTATGTTAGCATCTATAATCGAATAGGAAACCTTCATCTTGAGGATTTGAACTTTATACCCCACTGAAAGCTTCATCGATGATCCAATGAGTATGTCAAATACATCGATAATGGACTTAAGTTAAACATTCTCAGTTTCTGAATGTCACCTCATTGGTCACAGCGTTAGGCGTTCATCGTTGGAATGAAAATTCTTGTGCCTCATTTTATCAGAAACTCTGAATTTACTAACTTACAATTATTAGTTACTTAGTTGATGGAATATGATACAGATTGATGCTAGCAGGGAGACTCGGGTGCATTGCTAGACAGCTATTTTGTTCTAGTGTGAAACACCTCAGCAGTGCACAAGCAGTTTCCTCACTAGGCGTTCCAGGTTGATGGTGAACGCCTAACCCTTTACATCACTGGGACGGTATCCAATGGCGGAATTCCGTATATATTCCGTAAAACAAATAAGGTATTCTAAGGTACATTGTAATATTGTCATATAGATACGTTTCACAATTATACATAGAGACTGTAGAGATATTGAAATATAAACTTTCAGTACATTGTACTATTTCTTAACATGATAAACAAAATAATCTCTAACACATATGTTTCAATATACATAGATATCTTTTCAATGTTATCTAAACATTGATTGATTGTTAACTACTAATCAACGTCATAGCTGTCAAGTCATTTAAAGTACCAACCTATGTATATCTATTACGCTATAATGTAACTAAATGTCGCCTTCATTAAGTTGAAATAGAAGGTAGTTTAGGAGTAAGTGACAGGAAACTGTGTATCTATGTTTTATAATTAGTACTAGTAAGCAAGGCAGATTTGAATGAACATAATATACGTCACTATTCAGTGATGCAGAAAGTCAGTTGTTATCCAAATAGATTAGTGATTACTATCTCAAACTGTGGAACTGGATGATTTGGGGCTAAATCCACTAATTCCTTGTCCAACATGATTCCAAGTTAGTGCTTGTCTCGTGTACAGTCTGATGATTTCCGCAATGTATGTCCTATCCATTTTCAACGTCGTTTCCTGATTTCCTCTTCGGTTGGAAGTTGGTTTTTCGTACCCACACTAGGCTGTCGCTGATGGTTTCCAGCCAACAGACATTCAGTATCTTGCGAAGACAATTGTTGATAAATACCTGTACCCTCCTGAGGATGTTTGCAGTAGTTCTCCACGTTTCAGCTCCATACAGCAGAACTGACTTGACGTTCGAGTTGAAGAGTCTCTTTTTGAGGTTGGTAGACAGTTGTTTGGACTTCCATATATTTTTCAACTGTAAGAATGCTGCCCTTGCTTTGCCGATCCTTGCACTTACATCTGCATCAGATCCTCCTTGTTCATCGACGATGCTCCCCAGGTATGTAAATGTATCCTGTTCTTCCAGAGTTTCACCATCAAGTTCAATTAGGTCGGTGCTCTCGGCGTTGAATTTGAGGATCTTACTCTTTCCCTTATAAGTGTTCAGGCCTGTTGATGCTGAGGTTGCTGCTACTTTGGTTGTCTTCACTTGCATTTGCTGTTGAGTATAGGACAGAAGTGCTAGATCATCCGCGAAGTCCAGATCATCAAGTTGCATCCTACTTGTCCATTGAATCCCGTGCTTCTTCCCAGATGAAGAGGTTTTCATGATTCAATCAACCACTAGAAGAAAGAGGAAGGGCGATAGCAGACAGCCATGTCTGACACCAGTTCTTACTGAGAATGCATCTGTCAGCTGTCCTCCATGCACAATTTTGCACTGTAGTCCGTCGTAAGAATTCTGGATGATGTTGACGAGTTTCTCTGGTATACCGTAGTGTCGAAGAAGTTTCCATAGTGATCTCCTGTCTACGCTGTCAAACGCCTTCTCACAGTTGACGAAGTTGATGTACAGTGACGAGTTCCGTTCATTGTATTAAGTTTAGATATTTCTATTAGTTATAGATTAATGATGTTTGAGTACTACTGTAAACAAGGAAGTAATTGAGCAGTTGTCTTAGTTAAGTATAGGACTTCTTATCGACCAGTGCGTCTCACGGTTTCATCAGGAAATCAAACCCAAGGCTTTCAGATCTCAGGACCATACCATACATACATACGTACAAAACATATATATAAGCTTTATATTACTATTCACTAGTTAAACTAATCGTTACCTTTATAATACCATACATGTACCATCCTATATTGGGTATTATTATCATAGTTGAGTCTGATAATTTCAAACTATTAGGTAAATGGTTTGTAATAGCAAAATTGCAGTAGTAGTATTATTTCCAACTTGTTATTAATAGGTGTGATGGAGACTGTTGTATATAAAGCTTCATATCACAAATTGGCATCATATAGACAACAGATAAAAAGCAGACAATTGTTTTCTCCTAGTACTAGACTCACTTATCAATGAATTTCCAGCTTATTTATCAATGAATTTCCTAACTAGTGTGTGAATCTAGTGCCTACAAACTCTTCATATTCTATTTGTTTGCAATTTTAATTTGAATTAAAGGTAGTTTGTGGTGAATGGTATTAAGTTTTAGTTAATTTAGTTTGTCACAGATTGATGTTGGTAGGGCACCATTAACAAGCAGGTAGTACTAGATACCTGTTTCAACCTAAAATGGGACTCCTCACCAGAGCGCAAACTAGATTTCACACAGAAGGGCTTTACCTTGAGCAACGCCTAAATTGCCACATCACTAAACAGACATCCAACGATAGAACTCCCACTTTCGTCAAATTAGTGATATAGCACGACAAATCATCTATTGTCATTGGCAGAAGTGCCTCACTTCCGACAAGTCTAAACTTTGCCAGTAGCAGCTTTCGGATTCTAGCTTCCGGAATATCCTGAAGCTAGTCACTAGTGAATTGAAGTGATTTTTGTGGAGATAAACATTAAATTTATTTGATTGTCTTCATTACATCAATCTGTAAGGAATACAATCAATTAAATGTAATGCTTATCTCCATTTAGGCACATCAATTCAACAGGAAATAACTATGTTAATCACACTAAGTATATTCATTAGTATGCGATTTTCGTTAACTAATCTCTTTCAATTATCTAACCTAATCATAACTTTCAATCTATTTCTCAGATTTTCCTTAGTAACCATATTGATTGTATTATTTATTTAAACATAATGTTTGATACAAGATGGCACCAGAAATGTATATTCGTCACAAAAGACTGTAATAAGAAACTGCAACAAGATCGCGATTGGTTTTTATCCTGTACCATATCTGATAAAGTCTTAAGCCACTGACTTACACCATCTCTAGGACCACAACCAGGATTGGAATAGACAGATAGAAGCCAATTCTATACAGCTTTATTTAGTTCCACGACGCCATGTAATAAACTGATCACCTCTTCGCTTTTCTCAGTATGTCCTAGCGTCGGTAAATAATCCACGACATGAAAGCCCCTAAGATGACATTCGTTAAACATGATCAGGTTACTTAAGCTGGAGTTGCCATCGTTGCTCCCAAGAACACGATACCTAACGTTAACATTACTAACACTGACATTCCCATCGGATGTCAGCATTTTATTGAAGACGGCGATTATCGACTGATTTTCAAGATAAGCAGTCTGATACACTGAAGAGTTACGATGTTGGACTGTAAATCTGATTCTAGAATCTCATAATTCTAATACTCTTAACCACTGAAGGACGTGCAAAAATTAGAAATATTAAAAAAGCTTATTTCAAAAATTACTTCGGACAGGAAGCTCAAGTAGCATCTTCTGACTACCAATAACCTTAAGGTTCTGAAAGCTCCAGGAATCAATCAAGAAATCAAGAATATTCTAGGTTTTGTAATAACTAGCATGGAATGACGAAATTTATGAAACCATTAAAAGCTAGATATAAGTAGACTGTTTCCTTATCCTTCTTACGAAGCTCTTTAATTGACAGTATATATTCATGACTCGAAGAGAATGAGATTAAACCCATAACCTTCTCCTAAAATGCATACCACTGTATTGACGTCCAGAAGTTGATATTTATAATTTCAATTATTTCGCAATATTATGCAACTATTGTCCACTCTCGATTAGGAAGTGACTGTCCATTTTTGTTTTCTTTAGAAGCATTGACACATCTATATATGACTGCAGCTATCAATTTATACTTTTATGAGCCAAAGGCATACTTAATACAAATATTTGAAGATACTTTAAATTTAAATCCATTCAACTACAGCGATTCATGTTAATTATACAGTGCTTGAGTATGCCGATAGCATTCTCGTACGACTTCAGTGAATATGATATTTTTTCTTTAATGACGTCCAATCACAATTAAATTTTTCATCTTTGGAGAGCATATATGAAATATGAACTTAAATCTTACTAAACTAAACACTATTACTTAGGCAAGTTGTTAGAACATATCATTACAAAATGATGTATAAATAAGCATTTTCTGCCTTGCAATCGTTAAGTTTGTATTGTCGGTTGGGTAAGACTGAATACTCAGAATTGTCAGGCAACTGTTTAGTCCTAATGTGGGACTCCTCAGAAGTGTGCGTTGTTGATACCATCAGGAGATCGCACATAGAGCCATTAAGTCTCGTAGAGAATATCTAACCTTCTTGACCACTAGGTCAGTCAGTATCAACTGATAGAATTCATGCTTCCATTAATTTGTGGTATTTATTTCAATGGGATTAATTAGTAGATACAATTTTAGTAGTTCGTAAAAGCTTTGATATCGACCTCATGTCAAATATTTTAGTTTTATTTATTCCTAATAGCGAATGTCTATTTACTAAGCCTTTAATAAGCAATAGCAATTAGGTAGTCCCCATTTACGGTTGGCTATCAAGGTAGTTAACAAGAAACCATAAATCTAAGTTTTGTGATCGTTAACATTTGACGATGAAAAAAATATACCTGCATCCTTAGAAAAAAACAAGTTATTCCTGGATAGTTCGACTACAAGTGACATAGTTTATTTAAAAATCATGAAGCATGAATCAGTGGTATCCTGAGAATCACCGCTAACCGACTTACTTGCATCATAGTACACCCGATGCCGTATCACTTTAAACTATATATATATATATTGGATACTGCGTACAATAAAACACTTCAGATAGTCTCAGCCTAACGCTTTGGTTTAATTACATCATGTAGGAATCAGTAGTCATACACACAAACCGTCATATGAATGTAATACTGAATTTCAAGTTTAAGTTAATTATCAGTCTAGTGATTATTGTATTTTAGTGATTCATTAATTCATATGAATTTCCAGCCAGATAAAATGATGATGGCGATGATTTGAATGGTAATGACGATAAGTTCCATGATGATGATGATGATTATCTAATAAACATCCATAATCATGATGAAGCGCTTTATAATTAACTATGTATGTACGCATAATACAAAAGTAAATTCTACTTACTGTCTAAAGATAATGTAATCAAATGCCAATCAGTACCATATTCAGTAATTACTGTACAATTATATGTAGAGTAATCATTTGGACGTAGATTTTTGATTGTCAATACGCTGGTTACTCCACGATGTGTTTTCTCCTGATAAATTTGTAACCTAATGATATTTATTAATAAAAAAATATAGATGGAAAGTACTGTTGAAAAATGGTAATGATTTCAGAAAATTAACATAATATTACGTAATGAGCTGTAAGGGAATAGTTTATGCACAGACTATAAACATCATTCATTAAATAACTGTCGTTAGATATCAAAGTAACATGATCATCACACATACACACGTACACATATGCACACAAACAGATAATCTGGCTTATGTTAACCAATATCAAAATTTAGTTGATTGAATTAGTCGCAGACTGATGTTGGCTGGATATTCTTGGAAACCAGGGAACAAAGTTAGACAGCTACTTCGTCAACGTAGGGAACTCTTCAGCAGAGTGCACTCTAGATTCTACCCCATGGTCTTCAAGTTGGGCAAACTGCTTAATCGTCTGTACTACTAGTCCAGTCGGCGTCCAATGGTAGAATTCCCACTTCTATTAATTTGTGACATATAGTGAGACAATCATCAATAGTCATTGATGATAACTGTCAAACTGTCGACAAGTCTGAATTCCACCAGTCACGACTTTTTACTAGAGCTTCAGGAACATCCTGAAGTTGGTTCACTAATGAATTGATTATTGTATTTAAATTAAAATGGTTTGTGGAGATTGGTATAAGTTTAGTTGATTGAATTCGTTACTGATTGAAACCGATGCGTTTGAAATCTATAATGAGGACAACTAAGAAGTTTCATACCAGAACAAAACAGCTGTCTAGTAGTACTCACTAGTTTTCAACTGATACCCAGCCAACAACAGTCTGTGACGAGTTCAATCAACAAAACTTAATACCAATCTTTACAAACCATTTCAATTCAATGATATGAGAATTTGTCGTGATTTAATTGAATATATTAACAATGATAAACTAAGATTTAGGCTATAACTAAGAGAAGTTGAGCAATTGGACGACTCATTAAAACATTTTGTGTAAACTGAATAGATCGACGTTTATCTTGATTGACATAATAGTCACAGAATGTGTAACTATGTGAAATAAAATAATTGACCGTAGATTTATTGTTAGTATTACCGGAGAAATCGGTTATATCGATGAGGTAGTTGCTAATCATCAACATTTTTATTAGCTAATAGTTACTATGGTATATTCAATTGTATACCATCTATTTTAATCAAGTTATTTGAGTTCGTCTATATATGCACCGATTCAGCTGAAAATTGTTCTTAAAGGCTTCAAAAACTTACTGAAGTGTTTCAATATAATCAAAATCTATTTTAAGTCCTTTTTTCAGTAAGGTTTAGTGTAATTGCAGATCTATATTCAAGCTTTCTAAGTCCTCCCGAAAATATGGAAACGTGTTTTAAACATAGTTTGTGTTACTTCACCTGAACAATCATTACGCTTGTATGTTTCTCCTACATACACCTCATCGCACTCACTGAACTTGATTTTACAGGTACAGTTTTGTCGAATCCCCATAGGTATCCTCTAATTATTTTACATTAGAACTGATCCTGTAGTCTCAATTGCACAAAAAATCTTTCTATTGTATTTTTTAAGTATCCTTATGATTTCTTACGGTGTTTCAATAAGGTATAGGATAGCTATGAGTACTGATGTATTCTCTCAAAAGATGCACTGAGTTTAGTTTACTCTCACTCACACAATCCATCAATTAAACAAACAACCAACACTTTCCTCACAGCTCCTTTCCAGTTCTTCCAAAGTGCTGTGTATTATTTTCATGTCCACCTCCAATTCCCAAAGCAATGTGCTCTTTAGTCTTCCTTTGGACTTGAAGATTCCATGTTTCAGTTTGCTGTGTGATGGAATTTTGTGATTTCTACAATGTGCATCCCATACACCTCCAGTGTCTTTTCCTAATTTATTCCTCGGTTGGAATGCTGTTTGTTCCCTGCCACAGTAAGTTGTTGTTAACTAGAAAAAAATCTGTTAAACCACTTTGCTCTGTATAATAACACAAATAGTTAGTTAGTGAAGTAGTATATTGAATTTACAGCCGATCATTTAATTTCACAATGTTATACACTCTACAAGTATGCTATCAATCATCGTAAACGTCGACATATTCAATTTACACAGAATGTTCTTATGATTCGTCTAATTGGTATTTCAACGAACTGGAAATGTCACAGATTAATGTTAGTAGGATACAATTGGAAACCAGGAAGCACTGTTTCGTTCTAGTACGGAACACTTCAACAGCATACACTCCAAATTCAGCCCCTAGGGGATTCAGGTTGACGAACACTTAATCTTCTGCATCACTGGGTCGGCATTCAGTAGTGGAATTCCAACTTCATCAGTTTGTGATATGCAGCGCAATGATCATCACCTAATTGTTCTTACCTTATGAATGTACTCGATACTACACGCATTTCACTAACTGATCACATTAATGCACACACAAACGTCTTTATATCAGTTCTGTTTCACATTTTCTACAATATGCAAATAGACTGAATTTTAGGTGAGGACACCAACTAATATTTCGTTCATTACATATACACTCAGAGACTAGTGTAAATTCTGTCATATTCTTTGATTCCATATACATATACACTGGGTATATTACATATATAATGCAAAGTCAATAACAACACTTAACTCAAAAATGTATGTTAAACAGATTATAGAATGTATAAACAACCGTAAGACAAAAGCACCGCCGTAATCCACATATATTCACTCTCATCTTAAACATACATACCAACAGATACAATAGAAAATCGAGGGAAAGTGGGTCGGTGGGGGGGGGGGAAATTACAACTTCAGCAGATTCATTGACCTTCTATTTATAACTTTCATTATTTTGATTATAATTAATTTACCAGGAAAATTCTGGTTAGCGTTTTTTTAGCAAACTTGACCTACAGTTGAAAAACATATAGGAGTCCAAACAACTGTCTACCAATCTCAAAGTTAGACTCTTCAATTCGAACGTCAAGTCAGTTCTTCTGTATGGAGCTGAAACGTGGAGAGCTACTGCAAACATCATCAGGAGAGTACAGATATTTATCAACAACGGTCTACGTAGAATACTGAATGTCTCTTGGCCGGAAACCATCAGCAATAGCCTACTATGGAAGAGAACAAACCAACTTCCAGCTGAAGAGGAAATCAGGAAACGACGTTGTAAATGGATAGGACATACATTGCGCAAATCATCAGACTGTATCACGAGACAAGCATCAACTTGGAATCCTATTGTGAAACGGAAAAGAGGAAGGCCAAAGAACATCCTGCGTTGAAAACTGGAAGCAGACATAAAAAGGATGAACAGTAACTGGAGACAGCTGGAAAGGATTGCTGATGACAGAGTTGAATGGAGATAGCTGGTGAGCGGCCTATGCTCCTCCGAGAGGGGTAACAGGCGTAAGTAAGTAAGTAAGTACCAGGAAAATTATCAGATAAACTGTTTATTAAAAAATCGTTTACATTTCAATATTGTCTAAAGATTATTACAAATAACATTTCTACTTTCAGTATTTACTATCTTCCATAATTTCAAATAGTATTTCTAATGAAACTTAACTACTTAATATTTGTCAATGCTGATATCATGAATTGATTTGAACTAGACAACTATTGATTACCTGGAAGTACTGGATAGCTGTTTAGTTCTAGTATGGAACTCCTCAGCAGTGAGCATCCATGACCCTGCTGTGGATCGTGATATCAGCATTGACAAATTAACTATCTCTACAACAACCCCCCTTAATTGTACTTAATATTTATTAGTAGATTAGAAAAGTGTTATTATCATATAGAATGATAAAATATATAAGTTAACATTAGTATAACTAAACATTATTCAATCATTCATTAACAATATGATAAGAAGATAAAGTAGAATAATAGGATGAATTTGTATATTCCGATTGATTTGTTATATACTGAAGCTGGTCTGGACTCAGTAGTCTAGTGGTGTACGCTGTGGCGTATGACACGAACCGGACTGAATTCGAATCCCACTGTGAACATCAACATTGGGATGCAGATACATCCACCCTTTGAGTCCGAAATAGGACGAAACGCGCGTCCTGGATTCCACTTGCCAGTCACAATACAAATTAAATAAAGTAGAATAAGTTAAAAAGAGAAGTTAAGTATGTTTCATTTGTTTATTAAGTAAAAATTTGCACTTATCAAATGTAGTCAATGTAATGTCGGTATATTATCAGTGAATTGTTGAAATATCAAGTGTTATTTATGTAGAAAGAAAATAAGTAGAAGAAAATTTTTTATTTTTTTCATTAAATGAATCAAATAGTTTAATGTAGGCTAACAAGACTGTTGATGATAATGTTATGAAACGAAGACCATCTTTGGTTGATTGATTAAGTTGATAATTGTGCATCTGTTCTATGCCTATTAAGTCCCAAATTGGAATAAGATGAACACAAGCTGATACACTAAGTAGACAGTATCAAATTGTATTTCAATTATTCCTTCATAGATATACACAAAGTCAGATCACATAGTGAACCAATTAAGAAACTAACATTAATACAGAATGAAGGTAATAGTGGCAGTGAATAGAGATAACTTGTACACAATTAATGAACTGTAGTCCATAATAAGCGACAATATAATAACTGCAAATATGCTTAACGAGAGGATAGAGTAAGAGGAACGTAACAATAATGCAAATGTAATGTTTACACTACTCACGACCAGAATAAATGAATCGATTCTCTAAAATACAGTTCTGGCAAGTTTCTCACTCTTCTTTAGTGGTTCGACATAACAGATAATGAAAGACTAAGAAAATAATTGAAAGTATCTATACATTGAAACTTTGTTTACTGTTATATAATCTAATTGTTGAAAAACTCGTTAGAAGATGAAATGATGAACAGAATTCCGGAAGTACAACTGAATATCATGTTACTCTAGTAAAATATGAATTGATTGAGCTTTGAATAAATAAATGTTATGATGTCAGAAAAGGCTATTACAACTGACGCGTATGATTAGTTAATTGGCATAACCTTCTGTACATAACACTACAATAACAAATACCAATGTATGTCTAAATGATCCTTGTACGTCTGTATGATGCCAATTAAATCCTAGGCTGGCAATAAGCAGGACACAGGACGATGAATTAAACAGACAGGCCTATGTTATATTTCAAGCATTTCTTTAGGTATACATGAACCAGACTACGAAGCTAGCTAATAAGATAATTTCTATTAACATAAAACATGCGGAACAGTGGTAGTGAATTGAGGTGATATGTACACAGTCAATTAACTGTAGTTCATAAATAAGAAATAATATGCTAACAGAAATGCACTAAACGAGAGGATGAGACACGAGGGACATAATGGTGATGAAAATAAAATGTCCACTTTACATATAGCGAAAACAATTAAGATATAGTTCTCCCAGTTAGTTGTTCTTCTTTAATCGCCCAACATGTCAATGGGACGGTAGAAAGACTAACATACTTTAATGTTTGTGATGTATCCTACTTATAAGTAACATCTTGAATCATCATTCTGTAAATATTATGAACTGCATTTCGAATATTTCTCAGTAAAAACAGTAGTTTCATAACACAGAGTAAATTCCTTAACAAAAATTATTGAAAGTTACGGTATACTGGATAGTTATCAGGTTTTAATATGAAACTGCTCAGTACTACGTGTCCATAACCTCAACAGGGATCAAACGCACTGGTAACAATCATGTGTTTACTGGTAAATGGAGTTTATTTGAGAAATCCTAAATCTCTATAAAAAAAAATGACTCACTAACGAGTGTCAGACAGTTGACCTCCAATGACACTGGATGATGCAGTTAAACAACACTAATTGACTTAATTTAATAGTGTAAGTCGTTTGTTACCTCCTTAGTCGTCTAATTGTTACGTTTTGACCAGTAATCCTGAATGTTCTAAGTTCAATGCTTAGTTCCTAATGACAAATCTTATACTTGGAAGAAATAGCTATTGAGTATTGTGTAGTTTTGTAACAACAATCATTTCACAATAAGCTTACCTAAATCAATCTTTAAATAGTTCCAAGTTATTATACCCCTATAAGAGTTAACACTAATA
Organism: Schistosoma japonicum; assembly: GCA_025215515.1. Classification (NCBI taxonomy): domain Eukaryota; kingdom Metazoa; phylum Platyhelminthes; class Trematoda; order Strigeidida; family Schistosomatidae; genus Schistosoma; species Schistosoma japonicum. The sequence continues at coordinate 15,162,537 of CM046067.1, read as the reverse complement.
AAAGCACTAATAAATAGCAAGCAGTGAACTGCTTCATCTATAAGTACATTGGAAAACCATAGAATCAATAGAGATTATCATAATGAGTAAAAAACTCTTGTACGTCAAATACACTTAAAGTGAATTTGGCTAACGGCATTCCAGATCATCGATTTAAATGGTCTATAAAAATCACCTATAGTTTAGATAAACTGCTTGATATTATTTTAAACCAAACTGTTATACATGGAACTAATCACCAGTAATGAGCTTTTCGCTTCTTAAGCTCGTTTTATAGAGAGCTTATTGTTTAAAAGCTTATGAATGTTTATCAACAGTTTAGTGAAGGGTACAAGTAGATAATGATCTCCGTATCAAAAAAGACTAGCATCATCGATTTTATATCGAACCTCTAAATGTCTACCGAAATGTTTAAAACTACATTTCCTTGTTATAACTAAAACTATGAGATAAAACTATAGAAATTCGAATGTGTACCTCCAGAAGAAATATTGTAAAGTTGGTTCTACTAGTTATCCTCCTTTTATTTTCCTCATTGCTCTCGTTCACTGTTGGTTATTGATCCCAAACTTTCATCTTACTATTACATTTACTTTGGCACAATTTCAAATAGGACTTCCGGGCTTCGGAAATGGTACATGGCAAGTCTGTAACCATGTTGTTACTTGTGTAAACGATAACTACGTTGACATATGTAACTTGTTCAAATCTAGTCATTATTCATCATGATGCATAGTATTATGGACTTATAATCATATTGTCAGATATTAGAAACAATCTTTAATATTCAGATTACCGACAATTATATTCTGATGATGAGTTCCAGAAGGCACGAGTCTTGCGTTGTAGATTTCACTGTAAGTTATATGTCAAAATATAGTAAAATTTCTATAGTTTAATGTTCAGATATATTTTATTATGTAACTACTTCGGTAGGAGGGGGATAGACATCATACATGTGGTCGAATTTGTACGATTCTATAAATGACCAGATATTTGATTGATACATACCAGTCAGAACACAAAGAACTCAGAATAGAGTATTTCTGTTAGAATTCCTGGTCAGTTTTTAAAGAATACTAACCAAAGACTCATTACAGCTATTTCCCTTCTTATCTGCAGGTGGAAAAACAGTGCGGTGCTTTATGCATTAAACTATACATAGTTTGTAGAGTTGATCTCGTCTAAATGTGGTTTTCTTGGAAATCGGCATTAAATTTATTGTTTGTTTTTATCTCACATTGATGTTAGTTAGGTACCATCGATAACAGTAGAACGTTGAATAACTCTTCTGTCGTCGTTGGAACCCCATTAGTGGTACACACCAAATGTCAACAGTTAATCAACCCAGGGATTTCAGGTTTGTGAACGCTTAGCCATCTGCATCATTTAATCGATTGACGTCCAGTGGTAGATTTTCCATGTATTTTCGACATAGGACAACTTCACTCCAAATTTGTGTGTACCTAATCAATCACGACTTTCTTTTATTGGCACCCAACCAACATCAATCAATCAATGCCTGTTACCCCAGTCACAGTGTCTCTAATTTAAGTAATTGGACACAGATTACACTATGTTTGTACTTTACAAATCAATCAATGCCTGTTACTCCATGTAGAGCATAGGACGCCAACCAGCCTTCGTCAAGCAACTCTGTCCTGAGCTTTCATTCGCAGCTATTCCCAAACGCTCATTCATTCTCTTCATTTCTGTCTCCGATTCCCAACGCAGTGTGTTCTTGGGTCTTCTTATTTTCCTTTTGATCTTTAGGATTTCATGTTAATGCTTGTCTTGTGACACAGTTTGATGATTTTTTCAATGTGTGTCCTATTCGCCATCAGTGTCGTTTCCTAATTTTTTCCTCGACTGAAAGTTGACTTGTTCTCTGCCATAGAAAGTTGCTGTTGATGGTATCATGTAAACGTATGCTACCTTTATATTATTTCTGTTGACATCCTACACATAAGCAGATCTTTTTATTAATGTGTAACATAGAAAAGGAGTAACTAGTTGTAACACTGTAGGCTGAAAATTCATACTATACTAAACCTACTATTGAATAAAGCTATTATTACTATTATCATATGCACTTAGCTTAATTGGTGATAGTCATTACATCAGATAATCAATGGCTTACCTTTTATCCGGTTTAATAACAATACCATTTTTCAACCAGGTAATTTGATGAACAGTAGGTCTTGGAATACTATAAACTGTACAAAATAATTTAGCAAATGTTCCATCAAATCCAATCAATTGATCAATCTTTACAATTTTTGGTGATTCTTTAAAATAAAAATCAAGGAAAAACATTGAAAAAATTTTCATTGTGTCAATCCAGACAACATAAGTTGGTGTTATTTATGTTTAATTGTGACTGGCTGGCGGAATTCAAAACTAGCGTTTCGTCATATTTGGGATTCATCAGCTGAATGTACCTGCATTTCAATGTTGATATTCATACAGAGATTTCAGCTCAGTTCAGTTCCTGTGACAAAGGCCAACCCGTTCACAACTAGACTACCGAGTCTAGACAGTCAATATTCGAATACAGGTGCATGCTGCCGACATTGTTCGCCAAGTGAAGAAAACACGTGTCCTGAATTCTACTTGCCAGTCACAATCCACCTTAAACAATATTTGCGATTTATTGCTATATCAAAACAATCCACTTAGAATGCACAGATAACAACAGAGTCTAACCAGCTAGAGTCCATAAAAAATTAAAGGGAAGATCCAAACACATTCTGGTAAGTTTATGTTCTTTATCTATTTTTTCGAGTTCGATGAGTTCGAGGGTTTCACTACTGTTCTAAATAGAAGGACATTATCATTGTCACCTTCACGTATCTTGTTGTTTTTCTGTTGATCTTATATGATTGATTGATTTGAACCATAAAAATCGATAAGTACAATTCGCATTAATTTGTCTGCTGACCTGCGAATGACATGAATATCAAACTTCTACAAAGTACCTGAAATTTGTTGAATTGATTCATTTGGTTTCTGTCTACATTCGTATTCACAATTGTCCAGTTAAACAGATATCTTCTATAGAATACGGTATCGTTTCACTGATGTCGTATATTCATGTATATGTAAATGAAGAGATGGACCATTTTGTCAAAATCAATATAAATCAAACCAAATTTTTATAGTTCATGGAAATTAATATTAAGTTTTAGTTGATCGAACTCATCACAGATTGATGTTGGTGGGGCATCATTGAGATTCAGGGACAACTAAACAGTTAATTCGTCCCAATATGGAACTCCTCAGTGGTACGTACACTAGGTTTCACCCTGGAAGCTTTAGATCAACGAATGCCTAACTCTCTATACCACTGAACCTGAAGCCCTGGTGAGAAGTCGTGATAAGTGAGATCACATTTGTCGGGGGTGAGGCTGTTACCACCTACCTCATTAGATGTTCATTGGATTGAATCACAAAGTGACAGAAGTGGAAATTTTACCACTCCGGTCTACCCTTCGGTGAAGAGGGTTGAGCATTCAATAACCTGATGCCCTTGGAGTACAATCTAGGATGCAAGCTCCTGAAGATTTCGTTATTAGGACGAAAAAGCTATAAAGTACTCTCTGAATTTCAATGATACTCTACTTACATCGATGTGTGACAAATGAAATCAAACATAAGTCATAACCATCAACTCATATGTAACAGATTTAATCAACAACGTGATTAAGTTAGAACAAAAAGACAGGAATTAATAATAATAATAAAAATCATATCGATAACTTACACAAACAATGCCTCGTATACAAATCGATTAAGCATCAGTAAAACATCTAAGTACCTAACTACTGGAAACTGAGATAACTTAATGAAAATATACTACTGTTTAGAATATTATCATATATATCTTATGGTATTAAATGTAATAAACAGTTTGTTTCTATTATATTCTATATTCCCCCCCCCTCCGTCTCTCTAACCTCCTATTTGAATTATTAATTGTTGTCATGTTATTTTTTGTCCATGAACTGTAACTATTTACTAGTGTTCTTGTCATTACTTTTTTATGTGTTAATGTTGTTGTTTCTTTTTTCTTTTCAGTTGATCTATTGCATAATCTAATTTTTTATGTATTACTGAAACAAACTACATGACTTGATTAGTTGGTTTAATCATCATGTATACTACTTATTACAGTCTTCAACTAGTCTAACGTGTCCAATGTACAAATGTCGATTATACAGTTATTATTGACACTACTGATTCATAAAATATCATTTCAGTAGTAAGTTAACAACTGATATCATTAAAAGAAGTTAATATTTCAAAACTACAGAGGAAATTTCAAGTTCAACTCTTTCACTTCATTAAATGAATATCATCAACATATGAGAATAATTGAAACAATATAGAAGAAGAAGAAGAATATTTCAATTATAAGTAGTAGGTCATAACTTTAAAGAAAACAATAGTAATCAATGAAACTATTTAATCGGAGTCTGTGTGTGAGTGTGTTTAGGAGAAGACAAAAAAGAGAACAATTAAAGAAACAATCAATGCTAAGAACTAATTATGCTTTATTAAGCTATGAAAGGCTAACATAGTTGTTCTTCTTTCATTGAATACAATGATTAAGTCATTATTATGAATTTCTTGTAACTTCTTCTATATTGAATAGAGATATAATCAAAATCTATTAGGAAACATCGATTGCCGACTACATTGAATGTTAGTTATTCTATCTTGTTATATAACCGATATGGATTACATATAATGAGAAGTTAAATATCACTGATGACTAACCAATATGTATTGTTGCAATTTTTACTTCATACTACTTATTTACTTAAATGAAGAGTTGAAATTTTTTTACTTTGATGAATCGAATGAAAATAAGGCATTTGTATATATATGTATGTATATACAACATAAAATCTAGCATTAGTTCAAGTTGCCAGATATCAGCAGTACAGCAAGATTGATGCTTCAGTAATAATAAAAAAGGCAGTGGATATATAGAATATGATCCAGGTAGACAGAATTATTTCAAGGAAAGTAATCAATGTCTGTTATCCCATGTGGAGCATAGGCTGCCGACCAGCGCATTGAAGGTATCAAGTGATATTAAGCTAACATTTTAGGAGAGGCGAAATTGTAAATCCACATGTGCCACTATGATCGGTACTAAGCCATGTCACAAAGTATCTCTGACCATTGGTTACCACATTTATGAGGATCTCAATAAAGTAGTCTACACCTGCTAAAATGGCTTAGACCAACAGTTAGTAGACTGATATCATAATTTGACTGTGCAGCTTTTAGCTTTCTTCCAGTATACCAGTCAACTACACGAGTCACGGTAAACGGTGATTCGTCGTAAGTAATCTATGTCCTGACCACCTTAGTTGATGAAAATCAGAAAGTTTTCACTTAATTTATTACCGTTTCCTAATTATTTCATTAAATTAGTGTAGTCATGATTTCATTGTATTCAATCATTGCCTACTTACAGTTCATCTTCAATCCCCTTTCATTAATGTTTCTAATGAATTTCAATCACAGTTATGTCGAATTTGTCGTTATTTCATATTCTACCATTTCATGTATGTCCATTATGGACTTTGTGTCAATAAACTGAATTCTATACGTAATTATCGTATAGCAACATAATTTCAACAAAGTTCAGTAGTCTACTGTGTAATCATCGGTTTAGTTTGAATATTCCTACTAAGATTTAGGATACAGAAATTTATTATACTCTAAGTTGTTCTACATAACAAGTTAGCTTTTTTCTTAAGTTGAATTGTGACTGGCAAGTGGAATCTAGGACGCGTGTTTCGTCCTATTTGGGACTCATCGGCTGTATATACCTGCATCCAAATGGTGATTTTCAGGCTGACCAGTTTCAGTCTATTACATACCAACGGGAAGATACTAGCTCATTCTAATTAAGTTAGTTTTTGATATATTGTACACCTGGATGCTTAACAATAACTTACTAACCACTTTATAGTAGTAAGAAACTTCTACAGAAACCAAGTAATATAGAAAGATACTGTCTTTAAGAACCAAATCATAGGGACAATAAACATAGTTCATGATGCCCAACAATTATCTAATCAACATATAACACTTCAAGAAACTTAGTACCTATTCAATTAGAACTTCATATGATCTTTGAAGACAAGACTTCTCATTGCTTTATCTTCTGAAGTTTTTTCCAGAAATGTCATGGAGAAGTTCAAGTAATGTTAATCAGTGAACCTAAACTTCGAGACAAGTATAATAATAATAGACTATAATAAAGAATATCAAGCTCAAGTGTTAAAGAAAGAGGTCCTTTCAACGGATTTATGGGCATATATCTCTAAGTATGTTATAAGTAGGCATAATATTCATCATTCTAAATACTTTAACTCTTTTATTAACACTTAAAGAACTAAAATTCTATTTTCTTTAAGTTCTTTAGTTATGAATATAATTGAAATAATTTGTAATGTAAACTCATTTTCACCAAACTAAAGACAATAAGTTCGAATCCTTATCGGAATAGATGATTCTGACTTCTATGAAGTTCAATGTTGTAAAGAAACAACGATCCAGTACTCAATGATTTGTCATGATATCCAACCTAAAAATAAGTAGATTTTATCAATGATGTAATCTAATCTTCTGTAATATGTAATTACTTTCTTACTTTAACAAAATCCCTATAATGTAGTTCATTAAGAAATGAAAAAAAACTTACCAGCTTGTCCAACGTAGACAATACGATGGATCGGTGGATAACCGATTGTTTGTGCAGTACATGCATAAAATCCAAATTGTTCATGATTTGTTAAATGTAATTTATATAAAACTTGTTTGAATTCTGAAGCTAACAACTAAATGATGAACAGAAAAAAATGTTGAAAATATCAAATTGCCTTAAAGTGGAACAGTTTTTCTCTTTTATTTCATTTCATATCAAACTTGAATTGTGGTTATAAGTCTGTGAACTACATCGTATTGAGAAGATTTACTGGGAATTCATATACAACATCAAAGGTTGATCAGTTTTTATTTACGTAAACATCAAAAAAATTGTTTAAGTTGCATTATGACTGAAAACTGAAATCCAATAAGCATGTTTCGTCCTACTTGGGACTCTTCAGCTGAGTGTGTCTGCTCATGACTCATATATGGCAATAAAGACTGATCAATTTCAGTCTATGACAAATCAACAAAAAGATCCAAATATATTCTAATCAAAGAAAATTGTGTATGTTCAAAATCAATAGCTTAGTGGTTAGTGTGATAGAGTTTGACACGAATGAACTGAACTGGAATCTTAATAGGTATATTAACACTGAGATGTAAAATCATTTAGACGAGAAGGAATTCCATTAAGAACAAAATAGGCGTCAAATGTTTCACTTTGTCTTCCATAACTTTAATTAGATATTTGTGAATTACCACTGTATCAGGGCAGTCTTCATAGAATATACTTATAGAATTGGTGACTGATTTGTTACAGTCAAGAAAAGGATCAAATTATCAGAACGATTTATATCAGATGGATGTTATCAGTAAAAACGCCTCTGTCATTATCTAGTCTGTTTATTTTGAAGTGAAGTGAAGTTTGTGATGCTCTACAGTTAGATTAACATATAAGTAACCAATCATTATTGGTATAAACAATAGGAGTATCATTGTAGGACTAGTTAAACACAAATATTTTCGTAAAAATAAATCGATATTCCAAGTATGCTTGGATTCACATTGTTCTGTTATTGATTTTCTGTTATTGAGTGAGGCTGATAAGTTTACATTGTTAATCCAAAAGCAGATTACCATGATATTATCATTCAGCTAGCGGAATTTACTGTTTACGTTACAGAACGCTTAGAGCATTTAGTCGCATATATTAGGCAATGCTCTAGTATTTTAAAATTATGACCCATCATTAGCATTAATTCATACCATCCATTGATTATTCGTTTGTTCAAAGGTGAAGAGTCAGGTGACAAGCATCGTATATTTACTACAGAGTAGCTTCCTATAGGTACGAAAAATCTTCCCTGTACTTATTAATGATCAGTTATTATTTACTTAAGGTCAGTCCATGATATATACGAATACAGGATGAGAGGGGTTTTCTGTGGAAGAATTTCCACATAATATTTCTGGAAAATGCATCATATAAAACTGGAGTCAGTATATGCTTTATATATGAGGCAGCAGTCATTTACAATCATTAGTCCTACTGAAAAGTTTAGATAATGCGATAAAAAAGACTTTCTCAGTGATATTTGTAATGTATATTTGTGCAATACGTGCTGAAGAATCACATTCCATACGAGACGAATGGATACACTACTCAGGATATTGAATCAGTATCACCAGATTAGGTCCAAAGTAACTACAAATTATTCTAACGCAAGTGAGAAGGAGAAAGGGGGGTTGAAGTTTTATAGGGCTGAAACTCTAAAGAATTTCAGTATACCCTTTTAGGGACTCTTATACAACATTACAAGAATTAATTTGATACCATTCATGTGCTCTTTTATTTATTGACTTCAACACTTTTAACAAATTAAGCTTGACTAGCTACATATACACGATCTTAATGGCTTTTACCTATGTGCACAAATACGTAAACTGATGGATACTATATTAACACTTGTTATTATTTTGAACTGTAAAACACATTGCCATTCCAAAGTGATACCAACAAACTTGTATTATCAATTGACCATTTTATTCAGTTAAAGTAATCTATGTGATTGGGTGTTGTGCAGATTGTTGACCGTCTATTTGATATCACGAATTAGTTTTAATTAGGCAACCATTGGACACGATGAAGCATTATATAGGATTCTTCAGCAGTAAGCATCTACGACCCCATCTGAGATCGAACACAGGACCCTCTAACACTACGGTGAAAGCTTTAACATTGGACCACTGACTCAGCTCGCAACGGTTGATATTTCTTATGCAGTGAGTTCGTGATAGGTTTGCGCGATCTCATCCATTGTCAACGATGGGTAACTGCCGTACGCTTGACATGACTAAACTCCACTGTTCACGTTTTCTCACAAGAAAGTAATCTTTATTTAAAAGTTAAGGTTTGTGATTTACAGAAGAATCCTACACTATATACATTCAAATGTCTTTATCAATTAATGTGCTATGTGAACACGAAACATAGTGAGAAGCCTTCGTGATCTAAATGTAAAGGCAGCCAAACACATAACCTACATCACTGTAAAAGCGAATGATCTTTGATGACATAATAAAAGTACATGACAACTAACTACTGTTGTCGATTGGTAACCATTCAGTTGTGATAAGCTATAAGATACTAAAATCTAATCAACATTTTTGATTTTATATAATAGTGCCTAAATGCGTATATTCAGGTTCCTTCTCACTCACCCCCCCCCCGCCTACCTCAACAACAGCTTGTGTTAAAAAACAATTTGTACTTACATCAAACCTACTCTGATGACATCGATTTAATATGATGTATGATTTTTTCTAGTTTGAGATTAAATCCGTCAACATGTATTGCATAATTGCGTACTGTACAGATGCCTAATAAACTTTGTCATATCATTGGATTATCTTGATCCAGTTATTACTATTACCAATTGTCATTGTATTGTGATGTATAGTTTTTTTTTCTCTCTCTTGAAAATATTAATATACTATTGAATTTATATTAAATACTAAGTGAACTACATTTAAGGGGTTGTTGTGGAGATAGTTAATTTATTAATGCTGATATCACGAATTGATCTGAACCAGACAACCATTGATCACCTGGAAGCACTGGACACCTGTTTCGTCCTAGTATGGGACTCCTCAGCAGTGCGCATCCACGACCCTGGTGGAGATCGAAACCAGGACTCTCTGGCTCCGTGACGAGCACTTCAGATCAATTCGTGATATCAGTATTAATAAATTAACTATCTCCACAACAACCCCTTAAATGTAACTAATTATCAGCTCACTAGTGACTAGCTCCTTGAGGTAATTCCTCGAGTTCTAGTATGAAGACGTGACCGGTGGAGTTCAATCGTGTTGGGTGTGAGACAGTAACTCACCGATGACAATGGATGAGGTCGCGCAAACGTAACACGAATTGACTGAATTGGAAATATCAACCATTAGGACCTGGCTCAGTAGTCCAATGGTAAAGCGCTCGTCGCGTAGCCAGAGGGTCCTGGGTTCGATCCTCACCAGGGTCGTGGATGCGCACTGCTGAGGAATCCCATACTAGGACGAAATAGCTGTCCAGTGCTTCCAGGTGATCAATGTTTGTCTGGTTCAGATCAATTCGTGATATCAGCATTAACAAAGTGAATTAATTAATATTTTTTTTTTATTCAATAACATTATCAATGATTACCTTTTTACCAGTTGATTGAATTGCTGTTTCCATGACACTTAAATTGAATTCAGCTAATTCTGTTTCACTATTCCAAAAAATATATTTTGATTGATTAGAATTCAATAGAGTAGTAGTAGTAGTAGTAGATTGTAATTGATTTTGTGCTAATTCTAATTTTGTTAATTCATTTAAAAGAAATTGACCATTAGGACCAATATAATATAAAGATACATCGGATTCAGGATTTGAATTAGCTGAACATTCTAAATAGACAATTTGACCTAATTCACCAGAATATACATCATTTAATGGTGAAGTAAATTGTGGACCATCTATTGTAAAATGTAATAAATATAAAGATTTCAATAAATAAAAAAAATTAAATTTGTTATGTTATTCAATCTAATGTTGTATAGAATAGTGTAAATTAGTGCTGGGTGTGTTGTTTAGTGTGACAATAAAGACTATCCAGTTCAATGAATTCAACATTACACGTAACTTACAACTGATGGTTATTGTGAACAGTCTTTAGTATAATATAACCAATATCTAAATACCTTTAGGTGAAGATAATATAATCGATGATCTGGACTTTGCAGATGATCTAGCACTTCTGTCCCATACACAACAGCAAATGCACGTGAAGACAATCAACGTAGCAGCAACCTCAGCATCAATAGGCCTGAACATACATAAGGCAAAGAGCAAGATCCTCAAATTCAACACCGAGAGCACCGACCCAATCGAACTAGATGGTGAAACTCTGGAAGAAGTGGATACCTTTACATACCTGGGGAGCATCATCGATGAACAAGGAGGATCCGATGCAGATGTAAGGACAAGGATCGGCAAAGCAAGGGCAGCATTCCTACAGTTGAAAAATATATGGAAGTCCAAACAACTGTCTACCAACCTCAAAGTTAGACTCCTCAACTCGAACGTGAAGACAGTTCTACTGTATGAAGGAGAACTACTGCAAACATCATCAGGAGAGTAAAGGTATTTATCAACAACGGTCGTCGTAGAATATTGAATGTCTGTTGGCCGGAAACCATCAGCAATAGCCTACTTTGGAAAAGAACAAACCAGAATCCAGTTGAAGAGGAAATCAGGAAACGACGTTGCGAATGGATAGAACATACATTTGGAAATCATCAGGCTGTATCACGAGACAAGCACTAACTTGGAATCCTATTGGAAAACGGAAAAGAGGAAGGCCAAAGAACACCCTGCGTCGAGAACTGGAAGCAGACATCAAAAGAATGAACAGTAACTGGAGACAGCTGGAAAGGATTGCTGAGGACAGAGTTGAGTGGAGAATAGTGGTGAGCGGCCAATGCTTCTCCGAGAGGGGTAACAGGCGTAAGTAAGTAAGTAAGTACGTAATATAAAAGTTACAGTTGTATAATGGATTCCTGGTAGTAGTTTGTAGCACATGTTAAAAGATAGGAAATATTACTTCATTTAAGTTATGTGGTATTCTGTATTCATCATTAGGCAGACTTATAATGTTAAGATAATTCATTATTTCTATTGTATTTAAACCTAGATCATCTGATTTAAGTCAGCCAACCTAATCACCAAGATGAATATGTTACTGCAGAATTCATTTAGAGTTAGGATATTTATATTAATGTCACTGATACTGAAGAACAATAGTTTAGTTCTTCCCATCGTAACAATTCATGGCAAATATTTTAGTAGAAGCATTTGGCTCTCTGACAAGATCATAGAGATGTTACACTAACAGTGACCATACCGCTATTCATAACGTTAAAGCTTGAATAGCACAATATATTTAATACTAGACGACACTTATTAAGACAAAGAATATTGAATCAATCTATAAACGTGGCAGTAAAAGTGGATCACAAATCAAAATGTTACACACCATAGAGACTAAAAGCACTTCACTGATTTAAGCCAAATCACTGTATGGTAAAGCAGCAAAGTTAGTCTTCAATATACTACTGTCATCCTAACTCTTTTCTCCTGTTCTACATAATCATGTAGTTCTTTTACTGTTCTTACTTTCATTATTACAAATCAAACAAATTCTCATTACCTACTTACTTTCGCTTGCTATATTTATCTTCTTCCTGTAAATCATCATTATCACTAGATAGCCATTTTACATTACATAGCATATTCATATAATTCAAGTTGGAATAGAACTAGCAAGTGAAATAGAATAAAATTTCTTCTCATCCTATTTGGGACTTTCATTCGTTAGTCGATGTTAACATATTCGAGTCAAACATCACTACACTACTGAATCCAGACAGCGACACTAATTCAACTGATATACATATGTAAATTAGACTTGTTTATATTCTCCAATTTATGTTTCTAAGGTACTGAATCTAATTAATCTCTGCTTTCATAACTAAATACTGAACAACTTATTAACATTCAAATGTAGATTACAAGTGTGATTTAAATCGGATTGTAGCTGACAGATATAATCCCAAATGTAAACATGTTCTAATTAAAACTTAACTGGCTTATCAAATTTCCTTTCCCAGCAACAATTCAACTACATTTACACTTCGGAGCTAATGATTATATCGAAACAATCTTTACAAGAAGTACATATGACAACAGAGACTATTCACTTCAAGTTCTTAAACACATCGGTTGGAATATGCCATCGCTGTGGTACTTTTTTAATCGATATTTTCAAACACCATGGACTCTGTATCATACTGTTTTTATTATTACAATTCTGTCTGTCAAAAACTAACTTTCAATAAATCAGGACTACTTAATTAAGTAGTACTATTCATATCATATGAACAAGGATTAGTACCAATTAGGCGTTGAGTATATCTGTATGGTATTAGCAATAATGAATCACTGAATCGAAATAAATAGATTATTTATACACATTCATAACACAACACACTGACCCCTTAGACTTAGTAGCCAAGTGTTGAACATTGTAACCTTTGAAACAAAATCGGCTGAGTCCTAATCTAAGGGGTAAACATCTACACAGATGCAGGCTTCCTGGATTTCTTTTTTCCAACCACAATCTAACTGTCATTATCATTAATTATTACGTTCATTGAAGACAAGTAGTACAAAATAAGCAACATACAAATACTACAGTTGACTGATTGTCTAAGGAAAATATAATGACGAGTTGAATTTTATAACTTCTATTATCTGAAATCTACTTAATCTAATTGGTCTGATGCATAGTTGACAAACATGGACTACCCTGACAGTTGAACCAATTAGATTAGTTGATTTCTAGCAAATTCAATTTAACCAAGTTTATTAGTTTCGAAAACAATTTCATCAAGTTAAAAAGATCATTGTATGACTATTTAGTTTCTAGTAAGTTGTATATACAAATTGGATTACAGTAGTTGATACAGTTGTTAATATCAAAAGTGCATAGATACTCCTTATTTGCTCTTCAGTCGAATGACAAAAACAAGAAATTTACTTATGAGTAGTATGCAGTAAATCTTGTTTATGGTCAATTGATTATCATTTTACTACATTCATACAAAAACAATAAATTTACACCTACAACAAACTACTTGTGTATGGTATTAGATACTAGATATTTTTACAGCCAAGCCTCTTTGACGCTAATCATGCTTTTTCATCATGAACATACTGGATTTGAAAAGTACGCCCTTTGTAATTGTTAGGTAGAGCCAAAAAAACCCCTTGAAACAAGTTCAGAAAGGCGTAGAAGTCAATAGAGAAAATTGTGTCCAATCAGCACGCAGATAGCTTTTACCAGAAAACTCTAGACCAATGAGAAGTTACGTGATATATCTCTGACTGGACAGTTATCTTACTACTACTGTGTTTAGTAGGATATAGAAATCTCTAGAAGCCTGAAGGACATTTATGATAATATAAATACCCTAGTTTTTGTACATAATTGACACTTTGCAGTAAAGTGTTATTTTGCCGGTATTTCCTGTCTTCTCTCTCGTGTTCACGTTGAAGTGTAGTTTTAGCCTGGGGGTCGAGTCAAAGCTTAGGAGTCAAATCAAGCGGTCCACTTAGACGAGATTAATAATTGACTGACAGAGATTTCGCGGTCGGATAAGAATCCAAACCACGCGTCACAACAGTAATTTCCATCACAGTCAGGTGAAATGACAGAAAAGTTCATTTCCACTAACTGTTAATTATCCAACGAACTCTTCTTCAGTTTGAAACGTGACGTTTAAGAACATAAATTTAATGAATATCATGATACCTGCTGCTTGAAATGTTAATATTAAACGATATAACTATGACTAATAAACATTAGAAATTAAATCTAAAAACAAACGTCTTTATAAAGCCGTAATTATGTTTCGGACTAGTCGTTTATAACTACATTTTTGAATAATCATAGTGAGGAGAGGACGGTGCACATAAGTTAAATCTCACCTTTAAAGTTTCTGTTTCCTTAAACAGTACATAATACTCGACTGTCGTTAACATCATATTGATCATATGAAAATGCATGTACAAGTACTTTAATGTGTAATTGAGGTTAGTCGAAGATAAATCCAAATCTGAACTAATAACAAAACAACTAATTTTAGATGTCTCTGTGTTCGTCACAGATTCATGTTGTTTGGGTATTATTGAAAACCAAAGAACATTAGATAGTTGTTTCAACCTATTACAGGAGTCCTAGTGCGCATACTCCTCTATTTATCCAGATAATCAAACTCAGGACCCTCAGAGTGTTGAAAGTCCTAACTATATTCACCACTGCATCAGCCAATGTACAACGGTAGAATTTTCACTTTCATTACATTATGATATAGCGCAATAATTAGTTACTTCTATTAGTAATAACTAACGTATGATCTCTATCAGTCACAATTTCTTAGTAGTACTTCAGGAACTATTCATCAGTTAGTCACTAGTGATTATCGTTTGTCCTTAATGTCTAAAATATAAAAAATGTTCAATTGCTTGGTCCTATATGCTCTTCTACTTCGTTAAAGATTGCAGTTGTGTGATAATGAAAGTGAAAAAATTAGCACTATACTGTTCAGTAGTAGATGTCATTGTCTAAAAGAATACTTTCATTAGTGAATACTCATTATAAATTAATAATTATGTTGTTTATATTCATTCCTGATTGAATATTACTAAAATCCATAGAACTGCCGACGAATCTCACTCTAGAACTAAACGTTTGTCTAGAGCTCCTTGGCGTTTAATGGTACCCTGCTAACATCAATCTGTGACATATTCAATCAAATGAAGATGACTGTTTTATTTGATCATGGAATGACATTAATTGCACACCTTTGATTTCACTAGGGAATTCAACTATCAGCAAATGTTTAACTATTACCGTCAATAGAATACTTATTTCAACTTATTTTATTTATTTATTACTAAGTTATTCATCCAGTTTTATATTTATGTGTATTAATTCTAAAATTTTTAATTTTATTTTATTATTTTCACTTAACTATGCGTGTGACTACTGACTAAACTACTATTAAATTTCATTGAAATAAATAAATAAACTAATGAATAAAGTAGAAATAGATGAAATCATTGTATATTCATCTATTGTAATTCAGTACAAATACAAAGAGAATCATTCTCGTGTCGACTTCATTTATTGTATTCACTTTAATTGTCGTCAACATACATTTGGACAGGTGATGCCACTAAAGAATTGTAATGTAGTTTACAAATTAATTAGAAATGTTTATTGTATCATACTTCATATTCTGTCGTCTTCATTGTTTTTATCTAGTGATTTACTGTATGATTCATATTTAATTAAAAGAAGATAGTATTGTAACTAATAGAGTATAACGTTAGTACTCAGTTGATATTCCAGCCTTCTTCTATCCCATCCCACCCTCCCTATAACCTCACCGGGCTCAGCAAAGTTGATAGTTAAACTTTTCACAGAAACATCTAATGATTCCTGGGTTCGATTGCCTGATGAGATTAACTGTAGTATTAGGCGGATATTTTATGTGCTGTGTTGATAATATTGTATCTTAATCATTTAATCTTTGAACTAGTGTAACTTAATACTCTAAAGTCACTTATCAAAAGTTTGAGAACAACAACAATAAATAGTTTATGAGGAGGTGTGTGGATCTTTGACATAGATCCGTGAATACTAAGTATTCCGTGTTTTAGTTGTTCATTGAATTTTTAATGGTTGGTGACTGAACATCAAGCATACGTATATTGTGTTTGGGTGTATTTGTGTATCCTTTAATTTTTGTCTTAGGCCCCACTCTAAAGAGACCAAGGTCTTACAAGATGACGAAGGATAAATGGTCTACGTCATTTTCGCCCTAAAATATCAATGTTGATTACTTATTTGTACTACTGATCACTTGTGCTACTTGGTTTAATTCAGTTTGATTCAGTTTCAGCAGTTACAATACTTGTTATTGACAGCTCACTATGCCCTTGTATGGGACTGCTCAATAGAATACATTCACCACTCAAACAGTGATTAAACCCAATAGGGTTATGTGTTCGCCAACCTGAAACCTCGAGGAAAAGGGACAAACTTATAGTGTCCACTGCTAAAGAGGCCTATACTAAAACAAAACAGGTGTTTTTACAGTGCTTTTTGATTTCAATGATACCCTTACCAACATCAATCTGTAACGTATTTAATCAAATAAAAATACCAATCCCACAAAATACTATCTCAATTCAATTCAGTTTAAGTGACTATTTCACTACTATTTAGGTTACTTTACAAAACATTGTTGTTATTGTTGTCGTTATTCTTCTTTTTCTTTCAGTATCAAAACGAAATGAATCAAATTTCACTTGTATCATATAAATTAGATCAGTTTACATTGACTGTAACATTATCATTCAATGGATACGATCTACTCGTATTTGCTCCTTTACGTTTTTCTTTTTCGATTTCTTCTAGCTAATTAATTATGTCACATAGAGATGTAGGTAGTAACAGTTTTAGCTTCTATTCATTCGTGAAGGTAGTTAATAGAAGAAGAAGAAGAAAGCAAATAAGAAGTATTAGTATGCATAGTAAACAAATGTATTTGTTAATTTGATCAAACCTTTTAATAAATAATGAAAAAAAAACGTATGTTTAATGGTTCTTTCATGTGTAACAGTATGGTAAGCATAGTTAACAAGGAAACATGTTTTAGTTAGTGATGCTGAAGATTTGTTGATTAAGTTGATGTTATTTCTAATGTTACTACTTAAGTGATGTAATAATTGATGAACACAATATCATCAGTTAGATTGTCTTTGAATGTGAGACTCCACAATAATGATAAACACTTAAGTATCTAGTCACTAAGCTGACTTCGATCCAACAGCTTCGAATGGTTATTCGACATACTGAAATGTAACTAACATCAAAATTATCAGCCAATTGATGCCAGCTCAGCTATTTAAAAGATTAGCATTCGATGTGAAAACCTAGAGGTCTTAAGGTCAGTCTTCAAATGAGGTCGTCTATTCGTAAAGTTGAAGAATCCTTCACTAGGACGAAACAGCTAGCCAGGCATTTCTGGTTTCAGTTATGTTAATCTTTTCGTACATGAATTTTATTGCTGTTCTCAACAACCTGATCAAGTTCTTATAAGCATATTAATAAGTGTCAAATGAAGTTTTCTTTTTCAAGTATTTTTGTTTGTCACTGATCGTTCTTATATCTCGAATGACTTTCTGTTTTAAACGATATCTGATCGTTTTGTCAATAAAACAGATCAATATTGATTGATTAATAATGTAATCCTTATGCCTCCAAATATCTTCTGTTACTCAAAATGTTCTAGATCAACAACTATATGGCTTTTTTAGTCTACATTAAGTGACATTGCTGACAACAGATAGTGTTATTCCATGGATTGCTTGTTTATATTAGAGTATATTTGAGGGAAAACCCTAGTTGATTATGCGTAAAGAATTGTTTTTCTAATTGGCTAGTATTGATGATGTTACATTTGCTTTCTACGTTAGAGAAACATTCCATCATTATAAAGTGCGGAATGACAATGTATGCTCTACAATTAAATATTATAGGCTAGTACACCCCATGAATTGCATGATATTGTGAGTTAACTTTACAAGGTTGCAAGAACTCATATGTTAGATTAAACTGATCAATGTTAACTTCATCTATCTTTTGAAAACATTAACCTCGATTTTCTTTCGAACATCTTCAGGGAATCACATCAAGTAGACTTAATAAAATCTATTTACTCAAATAAGTTTCATTAAATTAGTGAATGTAATATAAAATTTAACAAGTGTTTTACACTACATGATTACATTCACCCATTTCACCTGTTACTCGTTGAAGAGAATCGCCTGTCGACCAACATTCTCCAACTAATTCTCTTCTCACATCTTCTTTCCACTCCTTCACAAATACTAATCATTCTTTTAATGTCTGACTCAAATTCCGGAAACACTGTGTTCTTTATTCTTTATTTATTCCCTTGGCTTTGAGTAATCTAACTCAGCGCCTGTCTCGTGACGCAGTTCGGTGATTTCCTTCCTGTGTGTTCTATTCACTTACAGCGTCTTTCCTAGTATATTCCTCAGGTAGAAATTGGTATGTCCTCTGTCACAGGAGGTTGTTTCTAAAGGTCCATGACTAGCAGATCCAAAGTTTATTATAAAAACAATTGTTTATAAATATATGAATCTTCTAAATGATACTTTTTGTAGTTTCCCATACAGATTTTAGCTTCATATAATAAAGGTATCATGATATAGATATTAAAAATTTCGACTTTGATATTGACTGACAGTTATTTTGAGTTCCAGATATTCTTCAACTGCAGAAATATTGATCTTCTCTTGTCGATTCGCACCTTCACATCAGGATCAGATAAGATCTACCTTGAAGAGATAGGTCATTTTCAAAGTTCAAGCTGTCTATCCGCATCCAAGTTGTCAATTGTATAACATGATTCCCCTGTGATATTATGGCTTTTGTGACCCATTAGCAGAAAGAGAGTTCGAGTAAGTAGCCTTGTCTGACACCGGTTTTCATTTTGAATGAATCTGTGAGCTGCCGCCTCTTATGAACGATTTTGCAGTTTAGTTCATTGTAAGAATTCTTTATGATATTGACTAACTTCCTCGGGTACACTGTAGTGTTTAAGAATACTATGTAATGTTGTTCTGTTTACACTGTCAAGCACTTTCTCATAGTCAAGGAAACTGATGTCAAGTTTTGAGTTCTATTAAATTGATTGTTTGACAATAATCCATAGTGTCGTGATTTGGTTAGTACGTGATCGATACTTATGAAATCTGGCCAGTAGATCTTGGACTTTAGCGTCTATTGAATTTATAATTCAGTTAAACATCATTCTGTTGAGGACATTTTGTGATACTGACTGCAGAATTATGCCTCTACTTCTCACATTTACAAAGATCTCCATTCCTTGGTATTTTGATGAGGTATCTTCCTTTCAGCACTGTTGATACATGTTCTACCCTACAAAGTTTTCTGAAGAGAATGTGGAGTATCTTTGAAGTCGCTTCTATATCTGTCTTTAGTGCCTCAGGTGGTATGTTGTCTGGCACTGCTGCTTTGCCACAACTGATTTGTAGGATGACCATGTTGATTTCTCTGACTGGTGGTGGGTCAATATATATAGGATAGTGTATAAGCGCTGCTTTGATGATCGAAAGGTTCAGCATAGCTGGTCTATTCGAGGGTTCTTTGAAGTGCTATACCCGCCTGTTTTACTGTTCTTGGGTCTCATTAATTGGTTTACCAATCATGTTCTTGATTAGTCGTTCTGAATTAATGTAATTTTAGCTAGTTTCTTTGTTGTATAACATAGGTGTCTCGTATTTCTCTCTTTTTACAGCTTCTTCTGTTGTCAATGCTAGGTCCTTTTACATGGTGCCCATTTAGCTAGAAATTTTTTCTTCATTTATTTTTATGCTTCTGCGTATTTGGCAGGTGCCTTGGGTCTCTTTACTTTTGTTCTGCTCTCTTTGTTTACTGTCTCATAGTCCTTCTTTTCTTGTGTCGTATCCAGAGTACCAACAGAGATTCATTTCTTATGGGGATGCTTATTCTAGCACAAAACTTCCTTGTATGTTGAATTTATTAGCTTCATTAATCCTTTTTTAACTGATCTGCACTAAAGCCTCTTCTTTTTCTAGTAGATCGTGTATGGCTTGGAACTTACTTCTCAGAGCTATCTTGAATTCTTTGAGTTTATCAGTGTTCTGAAGAGAAATTCCATTATACTTCAGGATTCAGAAAGTTACTTATCTTTATCTTAATTTGTATCACCTGCTATGCAGGCAAATCAACCAATTACCAGTAATAATAAGAGTACACTAAACATCATTGTTTATCTATATGACTGTAAAATATGATCTTTCAAGTCAGATAATATCTATAACTTTACTTGTATTTCAACATCAAAATCTTCAAAGAATCATTCATGCTTTCCGGGACTATCGAGTGAACAATGCCGAAGTTAGTAATATTTATGATATAGACGACAGATGATCATCTGTTACCTCCTATGATTCAGTAATATTAACATATGTACATGTAGGTTGAAATGAAAGCCAGGGTCGAATAAACAAAGACATGGTATCTATCTATAAAATCAATGACTATTGATCTTAGCTATACTGGTAACTACTGATAATCTAATATGGCTTCGCCTAACTGACATAACGAATAGCAACATACCTATCAACATGATGTGGATGCGTTTACATTTTATCCTACGATACAGTTAAAATTAAAAGAGTCCTACAATTGAATCACAAATAACACAACTACAATATAAATCCTGTTTCAGTTGAATTGTAACTGGTAAACAACATCAAGGATACGCGTTTTGTCTTAATTGAGACTCGTTGGCTGAATGTATTCGAATCCCGGTGTTAATGTCAACACAGACTGATCAATTTCAATCTATGACAAATCAACTGAAAGATTTAATTACCTCCTAATTATACAACACAAATTGTTACTCTAATTTACATCAGAAGAAGAATATCATTACATATTACTAATACAAATAACTGATATCAACTATGTAGATTAACTGTCTCTTTTTTCTACTAACAAGTAGTTGAAAAATGTCTCTCTGATTGTTTGTTTTTTTCTGTAAACAGAAAAAACACAACGACGACGACTACGACAACAACAACAACCGAAATCCTGTAGACATGCAAACGTACTATAAACTTTCTGAAATAGACTATCTACACAACTTCTATATGACATAAACTATTACTGAATGTTGTCTACTTAATGTTACTAACTAATATAATGAAATAGGCTTATAATTATTAACAATCAACTATAATGAATAGTCTACATAGTTACTTATAAGAAGATTTAACTTATGAACTCATATTACGTTAAACAGCATGTAAACACGTGATTCAAGCATAAATTACCAATGTGAATAGGAAATTTCTTGTCATTTCTCTAGCTAAAATACCATTTGTGCATTTATATATTGTTTTTTTTTCTTTCAGATCAAACGTGTACAATTAACTGAATATATATTCTACCTGAAATGTCATTTAATGTCTTAATTCTAGAGTTTACCTACAGTATATCTGTGATGTTCTATTTAGGTTTATTGTATGCATTTTATGAATATTTTAATGGTTAACTTGAACAAATGATATTTAGACAATGTATTGGTTATATCAGTCTAAAGCAACAAAGATTACCTATAGTTAATGGTATAACAAGACAAAGAATTGGGAATTATAACTTGTGAAGTCTATTCTATGCATTGCCGGGATCCTATGACTGCCAGTTGAACCTGTTAAACATTTACTTACTTACTTACTTACTTACGCCTGTTATCCCTCTCGGAGGAGCATAGGCGGCTCACCAGTATTCTTATTAGATCGGACCACAAAGAAGTGTAACAAACTTTCAGAACTGTGTTTGCGAACACTATTTCATTTATTCAAACTCTCTGTAATGTAAACATTTTGTTTCTATTATTGTTACGCTCCGCTTGCCCAATCCTCCCGTTTAGCATAATTACTGTTATTATATTGTCTCTTGTTATGGACTACAGTCAATTAGTTGTGTACAAGTTGTTCCTATTCACTACCACTATTTCCCTCGTTCTGTATTCATGTTAATTTTCTAATTGGTTTGCTGTGTGGTCTGATTTTATGTATATATAAAAGAATGCTTGTAATATAATAGGATTCGATTTGTTTCTGTCTGGCTGATCTATTGGCTCACATTCTTCTTATTTCGGCTTGGTACTAAGTGGACACGGGGCAGACATGAAATAACCAACTAGACATCAGTCATTGGCACTCGCTAGCCCACACCCCCCCCCATTTTTCTCTAGTCATAACAATTCTTCATTCAACTCTGTCCTGAGCAATCCTTTTCAGCTGTCTCCATTTACATTTGGTAACTATGATATTTGTATGTGTAGAATAGTAAACTCTTCTTTGACTTATTACAGATTATCATATCTATTTATCATTACAAATTATTTTAAGATGAACGTATCATCCAGAGTTTTGTACACAACTCCCTTTCTAATTTTCTCTTTAATATATTTTGTAATTCGTATAACCAACTGAATGAGTATGTGATATGCATGAAAGACATTATTCATAGTCAGTAAGTGATTTTATATTGTCTCCTGTTTGCTAATGTTATCCTTTTTCTCTACCTTTAAGAAAACTTTTGATCACTCTGGCACTATGCCAGATATAAATTGAAACATTCATTGGATATGCTATGAACTTAAAGTTTATTCAGACAAATACACATTTAAGTTGGATTGTGACTGGCAAGTGGAATCCAGGAAGCAAGTTTCGTCCTATTTGGGATCTGTCGGCTGGATGTACCTGCATCCCAATGTCGATGTTCACAGCAGGATTCTAATACAGTCTGTTTCGTGTCAAACGCCAGCGCGTCCACCACTAGACTACTGCGACCAGAGAGTCACATTTGCTCAATAGACGAATCGGCATTGAGATGAATTTGTATATTCCCATTAATTTGTTATAGACTGAAGTTGGTCAGTCTGGACTGTGTGGACTCAGTAGTCTAGTGGTGAAGGCGATGGCGTTTGACACGAAGCAGACTAAGTTGAAATCCCATTGTGACACATAAACATCGGGATGCAGGTACATCCAGCCGACGTGTCCCAAACAGAACGGGACGCGAGTCCTGGATTCCACTTGCCAATCACAATCCAACATAAATGATAGTTGTGAATAATCGTTATATCGAGGCAATGCGCTCAGGATGCCCATATAGCAACAGAGAATGACCAGTTTCAGTCTATAACAAATCAATCGGAGTATACAAATTCATCGTACTATGTACACATTGTTGAGCTAAGGTGGTATTGTAAACATAAGTATACAGTTTAGTCGTTCGTATCTGTAACAGACTGATGTCATCCAAGCCCCAATGAAAATCTGGGTTCATTAAATCGCTGTTACATTCTAGTATGGAACTCCTCAGTAGTACACCCCCCCCCCAAACACAGTCAGAAAACCGATTCCATGAACTTCAAGTTATCTAGCGTTTAGCTCTCTCTGCACCTTTACAGAATCAAGAGTGCTTTCTGCTAAGAAGTCTTATACTAGGATAAGACAGTTTCCCAGTGTTCCCTGGTTTTTAGTGGTACTTAGCCGTCATCAATCTTCGATGATTACAATCAGCTATGTATGCATTAACAGAAAGATACTGGAATGTTAATGCAAGACAATTTTTAAAGGGACTAACTAGTGTATTTCACAGCTTTATGATTTCCGCTAATGGGATGGGTCAATTTTGACATCTTAACAGATATATAACACGAAGAACTTTTAAAATTTAACAAGCTGTACATTTCTGAACACTGGTTAACATAATTGTTCAAATGTGCGTTTGAAACCACTCATGTGAACAAACGATTCTGATCAAAAAGGAACGCAGATCACTATCATTAAAAGTAGATTTTGGCTAACCAGTAAAATTTTAGATAAGAGTTTACCTCTGTTTAGGATTTTCCAGTTGAATATACCATCATACTAATGTTGATACTAACATTGGAACTGCGACTGTATTCGTTAACCTGACACCATCAGCAACAACCTCCTCTGACAAAGAGTAAACCAGTTTCTAGCTGAGAAAGTTATGAAACAGCTCTGGAAGGGAATAGGACACATCGACGAAATCACCAAACTAAATTACTAGGTAAGCTTTAGGTTGAAATTGTTAAGAATAATGGAAAATAAGAGAATCAAAGGACACATTACTCCTGGAATTAAAGTCAGACATTAAAAGAATGATTAGTATTTGTGAAAGAGTGTAAAGGATAGAGTTAGTTGGTGAATTTTGGTAGGCAGCCTGCGCTTTACAAAGGATAATAGGCACTAATCGATTGATTATGATTACTCAATATAGAACAAGTGATTTCAACAAACCATTCATTATTATACATAAAATTCTTTAAAAGGTGGCAGCGAGGAAGGGTAGTGAATAAAGACAACTGTTGCTGATTATCAAAGAAAACATCTATAAACTAAGTACATATGAATTAGTAAATCATCATAACAATAAACTTACATGTAATATCTAAACGATATTCAGCTTTTGCCCAAATTATATTATTCAATTGTTTTCTTAATGCATTTCTTAATTCTCTACAATCTAATTCACATGTTGAATCTTTATTAGATAAAACTCCTTGTAATGATGCATTTGTAATTTTCTCTAATAATTCCGGTGTTTCAACACCAATCCAACATCGTATACGTTTTTGATGCATTCCTCTATTCATAGTTAATTGTAAGATGTTTGCATTACTTTGTATATTAATTAGATTATGTTCATGTTTATCATTTAGATTATCATTTAATTTTGATTGATTATCTATTAGATGATTGAATGTTTCATAGTCACTGGATGGATGTAAGTTACCAATTGTCCAACTGTACAAATAAAACAGTGTAAGAAATGTCAGTCAGTCAGTCAGTCACAACGTAGAACTTGGTACATGCGTACATCAGTTCAAGTTGCCATGCCTCAATTAGCTGATAAAGATTAAATTGTCGGACCAAATCCCAGAGTAGGGGAAGGTAGTAACAGAGAAAGTACTAGTGGAAAGGGATAGAGATAAGAGATGAGATTTGAGATAAAAAGTGATTCAGTAAAGAGAAAATTATAATGAGCTCAGAAATTAGAATTTGGAGGAAGACAAGGAGTGGATGCACCTGCGCCATTGCAATCGATTTTAAGCCATATCACCTAAAGTCTGTAACCATTTGTTACGATCATCGTGTTGGCCCCCAACCAGGTAGTCTGCATCTATTAACTTGGCTCAGCCCAATTGTCAACGACTTTATGGATTGGTGCCATGTTTTGGTTTGGCCACCCCTAGCTTTCTTCCAGCCTACTCCCACACCAGACAACATTGCTCGTCGAGGTAGACGGTGGTCAGGCATACGCAACACATGTCCTAACCACCTCAGCCGGTGAAGATTCACCACTTCATCAATAGCCTTACCGTATTTACCTAGAACTCTATTCCTAACCCATGTAAGAAATGAAAAGAAGAACAATAAGTAAATCAATCATTAGATAACAAAGTATACTGTGACATAGAAATATACAGACTAAAAATTACACTATTCTAACATTCTAATAAACCATTTACCTTTGTGAACTAATAAAACTTATTATTGTCTGATAGTCAACAGTTGTCATAAATTAGTTTGGCATGTGTAAAGAAAAAATAAAGTGGCTTAGAAACAACTATTTTGAAGTTAAGAGTAAGCAAACTATAAAATTAGGATGAGTTTGTATCTTCTGGTTGATTTGTCATAGACCGAAATTAGTCAATCACCCTTGTTATATGTGCATCCTTAGTCGGTTTTTTCTATATTAGTTATAAATCACAAGTTATTCCTAAGTTGGATTGTGATCGACATGCGGAATATAGGATGCGCGTTTTGTCTTATTCGGGACTGATCGGTAGAATGTACCTGCATCCCAATGTTGATGTTCACAGTGACATTTAAACTCAGTCCACTTCGTACCAAACGCCCAAACAGGACGTAACACGACTTATGGATTCCGCATGTTAATCACAATCCAACTTGAGCATTACTTGTGATTTAAAACTAATTTCGAGGCAATCTGCACAGGATGCACATATAGCAAGAGAGGCTGACCAGTTCAAGTCCATAGGCATATCGACTGGAAGACATAAAACTCATTGTAATTCAATATATACAAGTTTCGTAAGTGTAGTTGTCCGAACAATGTAGTCTAGTAGTGAACGCGAATGGAGTTTGACACAAAGCGAACTGGACTCAAATTTCAGTGTAAACGTTACCATTTTGATGCAGGTACGTCCTACCAATGAGTCCCAAATAGGACGAAAAACTTCCATTGGATTCTGCTTAACAGTCACAATATAACTTATATCAATACAATTACTTATAAGTATCAAGTTATGAAAATATTACGCTGCTAACAGATTGTTTATGTAAAGGATAATACATGATAAGTTATGAATAACAATAACTTATAGAAGTGGATAATAAACAATATTCATGAAGAAGAGAAGTAGAACTGTTATGAGAAAAATCAGTTACTAGGAAATCAAAGGCCACTGTAGACTAAGAGATTGGATATGTTGCTTTTGTACACAGAGATTACATTTGAAATTGTGAATTGTTAAAGTCTCTGAAATACATAGCTTACTGATTTGCAATCCTTTTAAGCCACTTTGTTTAAATGAATAGATGATTATAAAGAATGATTTTGAAGGAGCAATATCACTATAAACAACCAGGTACACTAGGATTAAACTATTGACAGACTTGTGCAGATATTTACATGTTGTAATATTGGTTGATCGCTGTGTAATGACCCCTTTGATGTTTGTCAGGTTCTTTATAGTCAAGTTTTAAAGTGGACATTAGTCTAAATAACTCAACATCACTGGCATTATATAAAGTTGTAATGTTGTTAAAAGAGCAATCAGTAGGAAATATTGTAACTTGGATTTTCGCTACCTGTGATTTGTCAACAGGGTACACTCTCAGTGTGTAAAATAATCATACCCTCCTCTAGGCTGATTTAATCCCGGATATCTCAGTCATGATGGTCTCAAATCGAATCGGCATAAAAGTATGAGTTCTTTAAAAGACTATAAGTAAGCCATACTGAGTGATGAATAGCATAAAACGCAGGTTCAGTATTCCCTGTAAACTATTGTCAAAACAACTTTATATATAACAACATGTATTTCTAAATCTATACTAATCTACAAACGTGTCAAACATTCCATTCTTCACATTGTATAATGACATTATTCATTGGAAACTTACAATTACCAGATTCTATTAAACGAATGTGATTTAAGCCAAAACAAAAAAGGAAAAGAAAATGATTGTATCACATTTACCTGTAAACTGGTGTTGTAGGATTTGTTTTTGCTGTACATTCAAACTGAACTAATTGACCTTCACGAAAATTTGTTTGTTCTGTTTCATTAATAATTTGTATTTTTATATTTTCAATGTCTATAGAATAGTAAAACAAAATGATGAATGAAAATATAGTCAATTTAATGAGTAATTATTGTGTATCAACCAATCAGTCAATGCGTGTTCCCCTATCTGGAGCAAAGGCCGCCGATAAGTATACTCCAACCAAATCTGTCCTGAGCTTTCATTTCCATCCCATCTCAAGTGCCATTCATTATCTTCATGTCTTACTCCAATTCCCAAAGCAATGTGTTCTTGAACCTTCCTCTTTTCCTATGGCCTTAAAGATTCCATGTTAATGCTTGTCTAGTGAAATAGCTTGGTGATTTCGCCAATCTGTGTCCTATCAACCTCCAGTGTCTTTCATTAATTTATTCGTCAGCTGGAAGTTGATTGATTTGTTCTCTGACGCAGGAGATTGTTGTTGACGGTATTCGGCCAACGGATCCGAAGTATCCTACGCAGACACTTATTTTTAAATACTTGTATCTTTTGGATGTTGCTTTACGTAGTTCTCCAAGTTTCAAATACATACAACAGAACTGTCTTCACATTTGCATTGAAAATTCTAACTTTAATGTTGGTTCATAGTTGGGTTGAGTTACAGATGTCCTTCAGTTGTAAAAATGCTGCTTTTGCCTTTCCAATCCGTGCCTTCATTTCTACGTCAGACCCTCCTTGTTTATTGATGATGCTGCCTAAGTATATAAAGGATTCTACATGTTCCAGAATTTCTCCGTCGAGTGAAATCAGGTTAGTGTTGGTTGTTTTGCATCGGAGAATCTTGCTTTTCCCTTTGTGTATGTTGAGGCCTACTGCTTTTGAGGCTGCTGCTGCCTTTTTCGTATTCATTTGAATTTGTTGCTGTCTGTGGGGTAGGAGAGCTAGATCATCTGCCAAGTCTAAATCATCTAGTTCATCGATGTTGTCCACTGTATTTCGAGATCGCCAATTATCGAATACAAGAATATGAATCTACACGTTGTTGTTGTTGTTTTTGAAAGTACACCTTAATGTATAACCTCTAAAATAACTTGGAACTGACGGTCATTTAAATCAATGTACATATTTCAGTTTATTTGACTAATTTGACTAGCTGTAATAAAAAATACCTTTTATTCTGTTAGCCTATGAAAAGCCAACGATAAATGTGATCTTGTCAAATCACTTAACTTAATTAAGATGGTTGATTTTGTGGAGATTGGTGATTTAGTTAATTGAATATATCACAGATTGATGTACCATTAAAAACCAGGGACCACTGGACAGCTGTTTTGTTTTAGTATAGAACTCCTCAGAAAAGCGCACCCCAGATTCAGCACCAGGGGTTTCAGTTTAGCGAACGCTTAACTCTCTGCATCCCTGAACTGACCGGCATCCAATGGTAGAATTCTCATTTCCATTAGTTTTTGAAATAGCGCGACGATCATCCATTGTCCTCTGTGATAACTGTCTCACTCTTCATAAGTTTGACCTCTATTAGTTCTGAACTCCATTAGTCACGACTTCTCACTGATAAAACACATTGTTTTAAACAAAAGTTACAGATACTCAGTCACTGTGTGAATTTCAACTCTGTGGTTGTAAAGATATTCAGGTGACGATCCATGTGAAGAAAGAAAATCTCTCTCTGTTTTCCACTGTTAGACTTGTAAATTTATATCCACCCTAACAAAGGTATTGGCAACTTTGTTTAAATTTACTAGGAATGATCATCATTACTATATATTAGTTGTCAATTAGTAATTTAATGTTGCATAGTTTTTCAAAAAGACGATTAATAATTCTGGTTATGTGTAACTACTGAAAACCTGTGAACTAAGCAGCAAGGAGGTCAATGTCATAGTTTAATCAATCAATTAGTCGACGAGTGCATATTATCTCAATTGGAGTATAGACCACTGACCACCATTCTACAACCAATTGCCATGGCCTCCTATTTCAACTTCTTCTCAAGTGCCATTCTTATTTTCATGCCTGTCTCTAATTCCCAAAGAAATGTGTTCTCCGGTTTTCCTATTTTCACTTCACCTTCTGGATTCCATGTTTGTGTACGTCTTGTAACACACTTTGATCATTTCCACAATGTGTGTTTTATCCACCTCCAGTGTCTTCTCCTAATTTCTTCCTTAGTTAGATTTCGATTGGTTTGTTCTTCGCCGAAGAAGATTGCTGTTGATTGTATCTGGTCAACGGATCCAAAATATCTTACGCGAACAGCTGTTAACAATTACTTGTATCCTTTGAATGATACTTTTCGTAGTTCTCAGTAAAGGTTTTAGATTCGTTTGATAAAACTATTTTGATATTAGTTTTATAAATTGTAACTTGATGTTGGGTGACAGGTAAGTTGAGTTCCAGATGTTTTTAGTTGTAGGAATGCTGTCCCTGCCGTGTCAATCCGAACCTGTGCGTCTACATCATACCTTCCTTGTTTATCGACGAAGCTTCCCAGGTATGTAAAGTTTTCCATATCTTCCAGAGTTTCTTCGTCAAGTGTTATTGGATTGGTGCTCATTGTTTTATATTAGAAAACCTAGTTTTTTCCCTCGTGTATGTTGAAGTTTACTGCTAAAGAGGCTGCTGATACAATATCCGTCTTTACCTGCATTTATTACTGTGTGTGGAATAGAAGACCATGGTTGTCTGCAAGAACCTGGAACTTATTGTAGAGTTTGTTAATATCTCAAAGAATTGTATTAAACTTTTGTAATACTGCTGCTTTAGTTATCCAGTGCTTCTACAGCTTTAGTTTTATTATAGGCCACCACCAGATGGTGATCTGAAGCTATATTACCCCCTCCTTTGCTCCTACGTCTTCCATAGGTCCCTTCTGAATTTCTTACTGTTGCAGATGTGATCGGTTTGGTTCTGCGTAATATGGTCTGGTGAAATTCATGTAGATTTTATGCATGCGTTTTTACGAGAGCATAGTGCCATCTATAATCTTTTTGTTGAGCAGCATAAGTTTGGAAAAATCTATCACCGTTTTCGTTCCTTTTTTCAAGTCTATGTCGTTCCATCATGTCTTCATATCCAGTGTTGTCCTATGAACGTATAATTTTTAATGTCAAACAACAGGTTATTATGCCTTCTAATACTCATTTATTAGTTAATTTCTATGTAGTGGCCAATTTGATGTTCATTAAGTCCAGCATAGTATTGATTGAATACTATCAACTTATTTGTAATGCTGGATACTAATGTATGTGACTCAACATCACTGGTACTATGGAAAGAATAAGAGTTTTCATAGACACAGTCAACAGGAAACCCTAAACTTAAGTTTCGTGCTATTTAGCACTTATCAACAAGGTGTATATGTAATCAATTAAGCAAACGTATGCTTTGTAAGATATTCAATCGCTGATCACCCAGTTGCATAGTCTGCCTACCGTTACCACTAAACTATATGAGTTGTAAATGATCATATCCACAAATCAGGTGTATGGCCTAGGCGAAAGATCACATAGTTACATTGCTAACACATTATATTTCGAAACTTCCTACTACTAATAAACAACCTATACAAATTACCATATCAACAACACAGATAGAATGACTTACACATTGGTTCAATTATAACTGTAACAGTTGGTAATTTTGCTGGAATAAAATCTTCTGAATTACTAATGCTACATTCTATCTGCGAATGTTGATATTTTCTTTCAACTGATAATGTCAATTGACTTTGAGTTATTTGCCTATAATTTATGAAATAAAGAAGATTGTTGAATAGTTCATGAATTATCTTGAACAAATAAAACAGAATACTAACTTAATTGAGGGGTCGAACTTTTACATTAAACAAGATTAGGCTAGATAGTAAACGTCTTATAATGAAAACATGAATGTTGTAATGAATAACAATTTGATACCATTCTGTCTACTTATTATTCGGGAAGCAGCAACTAGATTTTATTGAATGATTCTTACCCTTGATATATCCGAATTACAAATATCAACTGTTAGATGACAGGCAATTCAATGATCTAATGGTGAAGCGTTAGATGGGAAGCCAGAAGGTCATTGGTTCGATCTGTGATTGTGTCGTGAAAGCGCACTGCCAAAGAGTCCTGTATTGGGAGCAAACGGCTGTTCAGTGCTAACTGGTGATCAATGCTTGTCCAATTCATATCAGTTTGTGACATCGAAATGAAAGGTCCTTTCTGTTAGTATAGTTTGGTAGTTGAAAGTGACTTGTCTCAAAAGTCGTATCGGTACTGACAAATCGTCGGTTAGTGAAATATTAACACATACAGAAAATTCGTCACAGATTGATATCAGCATGGTACCATTAAAAACTAGAGAGCAATGTACAGCTGTATCGTCCTATTATAGGGCTCTTTAGCAATGAGTCTAGGGTACACATGTCCGAGGAACCCTATACTACAACGAAACAGCTGTCCAGTGCTCCATGGATTTTAATGATACGCTATCACTATCAATCTTTGACAAATTCAATCAATCAAATTTAATACCCTTCTCCATAAACTACCTTAATTCAAATTTTAACAAAGTTAATCTATTGACTTCAGTTACCTTTTTATGATATATAAGGTCTTTAGGAAGTAATGCAACAGTAAACTATTTGGATGTGAAGGAAAGAAGAAACACATAAAGATGACACAAAACTATCTGCTCCATATACATATACCTAATGATCAATGTTAGCATAAATTTTCTTCATTTAGATCCATCCTTAGTAGTACTTGTACTATCATGAGATAATTCTATAGATAGTAACGTGTGGTAACAATCTTCTGATGAACTTACATTATTATCTAACAGTGAAATCCAGAAGACGTTATTCTTGGAATTTATTACTTATCAGCTATAACTGCATTGATATAGCTTTGTGAAGATAAATATTAAGCCTAGGTGATTGTATCTGTCATAGCTTGATGCCGGTCGGTTACCAGTAAAACCAGTACATTATCGACTAACCTCAGGATGTTCCAGAAGTGCTAATAAGAAGTTGAGACTGATGAAGCTAAGAGATGTTGGGATTATGACAGTTATCACAAATGACAATATATCATATAATATATCATAAGATGATGAAAGTGGGAATTCTACCACTGTAGTTTAGATGGTTAATCGTTCTCCACTAAAGTTGATAACCCTGGATTCGATTCCATATCAGAATCAACGATATGCACCGCTGAAGTATTCTATACTAGAACTAAACAATTCTTCAATATTGTATTGGTACTTAATCAATATTCTTCTGTGACGAATATAAATAACTAAAATTGTCCGTCATATTTAATTTTTACTTTGGTTACCTTTCACTTCAATTGCGAATACATTAGCCACTACTTAGTCCCAAGTAGGCTACTAACCTATTCAATGTATATTTATCTATACATACATATAACTTACAGATTTATTGTTATTAATAATTGTCAATGATAAATTACAGAATAGAATCATACGTTAGTTATAGATATTCCATTCAAAACTATAATAATATAGTAGGATGAATTTGTATATTTCCATTGATTTGTTATAGATTGAAGCTAGTCAGTCACTGTGAACATCAACATTCGGATGCAGGTACATCTAGCCTGATGAGTCCCAAATAGGACGAAATACGCGTCCTTGGAATTCCACTTACCAGTTACAATCCAAATTAAATATAATAATATAGTTATAATTTAAAAACTTACATTTGTACTTCATCAGTTGCATTTTTCTCAGATCTATTATGTAACATTATAGATTCATATACATTTCTATCTAGAATTGAATGTATTGATTTGTCTGAAATATTGATGACTTTTTCTTTAATAGCATAATGAATAATTGAATTGTGTTGATCAAAAAATGTATGTGATTTATTAGAATCATTATTTATTAATAATGTACCAGCTAAATACCATTGTATTGAGGTAGCAGGTTTTGATGGTGATGTATAACAGAAAAGAATTAAATTGGTATTCTCTTGTATCCATATCTTAGGAGTTGTATTATACTTAATAGATGAATAACTATGCGAGATTTGATTATATCTCATTGATTTCAATGGATTATTCTCTAATATATTCTGTGTATTAGATAGTGAATTAGAAAGATCTATGTAATGTCGATTATAGTTTAAAAAAGGTTCACTTTTAGGATCATCAGCTACAATATGACTATGATGTTTATCTATTGTATAAGTTACATCATCAGTTGTATAGACATGTTGATTTTCATTAAAATGATTTGAATAGCTAGAAAAACCAGTATTGGGAATTATGTACATGGAATTGACAGTAACTGGTAGTTGATGATTCTTTTCAAAACGACTATTTTGTAAATGAACTAAAGTTAAACCTGAAGGAGGTACTAGAAATTAAGAATAAAATAGTAAGGATAAATACTGAGCATACACTCTTGTTAATAGCTCATACTAATAAAAAGTGTAATTGTTATCTTCGACTCATCATTATTCTTACCATAGAAGTTCATTGCCTAACATTGTACACCTCATGTCATGTTCCGCTTGTTATGTTGATCAAATTATTTGAATTATGGTAACCTGCAATTCATTATGTTCGGTTGAAATTAGTCGATATATAGTCCCCAACCTCCATCGTATGCTTGATGGTATGCAACCAAACATCAACAAGAAGAGTAAATCCTTTAAGATTAAATATAGATACACTTGAATAGTGCGAACTAGCATGAGACTTAACTTTAAACTTTTCGACTGGATATTTTATGTGAGCATTATCCAAGATTAACGGTGGGTAACTTCACTAAATTTAATACTGCTGAACTCCACTGATCAAGTCTTCCCACAAGATCTCACGTAATTACTTCTTGAAATTTATCTCTAATGAAAACATGATAATTATTATTAGTGGGTTCATACAATTTAATTCATGGGCTGATAGCTGCAGAGCCAATAGTACAATGCTTAATCGCTTGTTATAAGGTCGAATGTTTGAATTGTCACTGTACATATGTTTTCATTGATTCGACTATACTCACTGTGCAACACAAACGCTTAATAAAGTAAATATTCAATGGACTAAATGAATGATGTAATATGAATTTATTGTTTATAGTTGTCGTAGATTGATCTTTGTTGAATACCACTTAAATATTAGAGCCTTGGTCAGATGTCCATGTATGGGATTCCTCAACAGTGCGCACTTACTATTCCACCAGGAGATCTAAACCGCAAACTTCAAGTTGTGGTACGCCTAATACACTCCACTTCAGGGTCAGTCACCCTCCAATGGTAGAATCGTTACTTTAGTCATTCTGTGACATACCGCGACTATTATCCACTGTCAGGGGTGACGTTAATTATCCTACTGTTATATCAGGGGATTCTAGAAGAGTAACTAGCTTCCTGAACTGTTTTTCAGGAAATCATTTCATTTATTCTCATTGTATGTAAATCGACTAATTTATTTTTATTATTATCACGTTTCCAATACTTTAACCTTCCATTAGTCTCATAAACTGTTGTCATATCATTTGTCATCTGGGAACTATGATCTAATAATTACTTACTTGTACCTTCAGTTCTTACTAATAATTGTGTTTCGTTTTGCATAGGTGTTATTCTCCCTATTTGTATGTTATGTAGTCAGGCTTTGTGTATGTAGAAATGATTGAGTGAAATATAATCGAACTGACTGTCTAGTTGTCTTGTGTTCGTCATTCCGACTTGGGTGACTGATAGTCGAGGCACTGCGTGGTAATTATCCAGGTTACACACTATTTTCTATACATACAGGTAGTCCGATTATTCAAGATATAACACTTACTTCCGACATGCATAAGATATAAACATCACACCTTGAATTGTTTCTCAATCGGATGTAATTGTACCTACTTCTCTATGTACAATACTATGACAAATGTTATGTCTGATTCGATCACATAATCGGAAGTTAAAAATTATTCAATGATTTTCAAAACACTACTGCCTTCCTTCTCTAACTCAACCCTTCCACCTTCCCCACACACACACACCATTACGACGATCACCACCATCGTTATACACAGAAACATTAGATTTTTTTCAATTAAAGTATTTAGTTGTTATAACTTAATTGATACTTGTTGATTAAAAGAACAAGTGTACAATGACAGATTCAACTCATATAACCATGAATTGATGAGGGGGGAGAGAGGGGTTGGAGGGAGGTAAGGAAATCATCTACAAACTGATTATCAACTTTATAATTAATTTTTGTGTAACAACTATCAATTCTACTGTTAATTATTTCCTTCAAATGTTATAGACTTATGTTACTTACAACTTTTAGAGTATTTCTTGTTTCCTATGATTTTATTTCTCGAATTAGTTTGAGTTAGATAACCAATGAAAACCTATGGACATTATTAGATAGCTGTTTTTCCAAGTATGAAACTCTCCAGCAGTTTCCATCCACCAACCCTTCAAGTAATCGAACCCAACACTGTGAGGATCTGTGATGAAGGCGTAATTACAGAGTTGGCTGTCATCCAATGGTTGATATTTCTAACTTCAGTTTATTCACGATTAATTTACGTGATCTCATCCATTGCCATCAACTTCCTCGACATTCAGTATAGCTGAACTTCACTGGTCACATCTTCTAACTAGGACTGTACGAGTTGAGTTAGAACGTTAGTCACCAATGAGTTGATATTGATTCTAATTGAGTGCTGTTGATATTGATGAACTTAAATCTTTAATATCAAAGCCACTAACACCAAGAAACACTGGTAGATAGCTGTTATGTTCCGGTATGGAACTCTTCAAATGGTTTAACCATTATATCGTCAAGGAGTGGAATCTAGTAGTATCAGTATTCGCGGTTAACATTTAAGCATTAAATCACTAAACCGGCTGTTATCCAACGGCTGGTATTAGCATTAACACTGGAATAAAGATCTGTCTAGCTAATAGCAAATCCAGGATGTAGTGTAAAACGCATTCAAGATTTCGCTGATTAGCTACAATTCGACTATAATCATACTATTGTAATGAACCAATCAGCTTAGTTTGTACATATCATAGTATCAACTGATTACTTTCAGTTTATGGTAACATCAAGAGGAAGATAAAGACGCTTTTAGTTAACGGCTTTAGCTACTTAGCTCAAAGAACATGACAATTCCAAATCCCTACAGTCATTTCCAAATAGTTTTAGATATTGCCTAAAGAACATTTGTTAAAAGTATTCAATTACTACATGAAAGTGAACTACTTAAAGTCCTTGAAAATTGTATTACTTTTTACAAACATCGTCCTCCAGATATTCAAGAAACATTTAAAAGGAAACCATAATTGTGGAAAAATTGTTTTTAAAGACGCTTGAAATTGACTTCCTGAGATTCGTCTTCATGATCCAGATCCATCTGCAAGTTTATTAACTGTGGAAACTTGAACAGACAATTTTTAAGCTGAACTTAATGAGGCTTTTAACACAAGGTATGTCCTCTAATTGATTTTCATTTAAGAATCTAAATTACAATTATTTTAAATTAATAGATTTCAACTGAGTCGTATGTTTGTATTTTTGTCGCCATTACTTCTCCATACCAGTAGAGAGTTAATCTTCTTCTTTGGAATTAAACCATGATAACATGTTATTATAATAGACAAATCACTGACCAACAAGTTCATAGGGCAGACATTTGTTAAAGCTTGTCGCCAACACAAAGTTGGCTGTGATCAGCTAAGTTATACAGAGTCTTCCAAGAATCTAAAATTCACTACCCAAGTATCATTTAATTTGGATTATGACTGGCAAGTGAAATCCAGGACTCTAGTTTCGTTCTATTTAGGACTCGTCGCCTGTATGTACCTGTTGATGTTCACA
This sequence comes from Schistosoma japonicum, assembly GCA_025215515.1. NCBI lineage: Eukaryota > Metazoa > Platyhelminthes > Trematoda > Strigeidida > Schistosomatidae > Schistosoma > Schistosoma japonicum. Next base: position 15,124,893 of record CM046067.1, on the reverse strand, counting down.
GTGTGACGAGACGCGCTGGCTGGATTCCACTTGCCAGTCACAATCCAAATTAAATAATACCTGTGAATATTTGCTATATCGAGGCAATCCGCCCATGATGCACATCTAGCAACAGTGACTGACCGCATTCAGACTACAACAAATCAATGGGAATATACAAACTCATCCTACTATTCACTACCCAAGTTACATTCAGTTGATTCTTCTTCATTGATGCACCCGTATTATTTCGAATCAGAGCTTAGAGGCATGTATTAGGTCTAGAAATGCCAGAGTGACCAATGCAGTGCTAACTATCTGAGAAACCACAGATGAATTACTGAGCTATTCGGGGTTTTAATGATTTAAAACATGTACTTAGACATGCGTAACTTAGGTTTTGAGACAAGCATATGACTACTGGCAGGATTATCCAGCTTATTCACAATCATAAATGTACCTTACATGTGTACAGTTTCACATTTGTTACCAAGAGAACTAAACCTCATCCAGGCTGTTTACAACTCAGACTGTACAGTTCTATCTTGTGGAGTAACCTAACAAGTACCAGGAACCTTGATGAACTTTTGGATAATGTTCATTACACCATCATCATTTACATTAATGACAGATTCATATAGTTGACTTTTAATCACATCATATACGAATACAATCCCTAATTTTATCACTACGATATGCATACTGAAGTAAGTAAAGTAGGACTCGAATATTTTAAGAGTTAAGCAATGAATTCACCAAGAATAATAAAAAAAGGAAATAGAACTTACATATAATAGTTAGATAAGCTGGTTTACTAGTGATTGTATCCAGTTGTGGTAGCAATTCATTACTTAAATATATTTTCACATTAGCTTGACAAATAAAACTGGCTTCATCTTCAAGTTGAATATTTTTGATCAATAGATCGAAATTGCCTAAAATTGTAAAATACAGATTCTGTTTATTGTTCGGTAAAAAGTTACAACATTCAGCGTGTGTGAGGGGGGTGAGGGACGAGGGTACAAGTGCGAATCCACATAAACTGAGTCGAAATTATACATGATTAAATGTAACAAATTATTAGAAAAGAAGATTCTTTTAGAAAGTGAATAATAAAGATATGCCTAAGGGCATTGAATTTCGTCTAGATTAAATGTTGCTATGTTCATGTTGCTTAGTTTATTTACTAGACAAAGTATACTGTAGAGCTTTGGTACTTTACTTTGTACTTAATATAATTCCTTCTATTTCTTTTCAATGATACTCAATGAAAAATATATGAATGAATAGGATAGCTTGTAGTTAAAACTATGTGTTTGACTACAATCGATAATTTATTGCCAGCAAAAGATTCATCCCTTACCCTCATCGGTTGTCATCATCAGTCTACAATGTATTCTTTCATCAAATAGCAATGAAGAACAATGTAAGATAATAAGTAATATATGGCAATTTCTAAATAGTTAATGTGTTAGGTAATGCAAACAATACCTGTTCATTTTATATAATCAATTAAACAGAAAACCTTTTCTGATGTTTATAAGCTTATGAAGAACTAAAGTAATCAGAATTGAAATTTGTATTAAGATATAAAAGTCCTACTATTATCATGCATGTGATCTACTGACGAACTAAAGCAATCTATTCAGGATGATTACATCACATCATTTTCAGTTTGTAGCAACATCGGCATTATAACACAGACATTTTCAATGTGTATGTACATACTGGTTACATATATATGACTGTCTAGACTAAGTAGTTTAGTGGTGAATAAGGTGGCGTCTGACATTAAATCCATTGAGTTCTAATTCTCAGTCAAACATCGACACTATGATTTATTTGTATTTAACATAAACTGAGTTCCTAACAAGATGAGTAGTACCTGGTGTATTTCACTTGACAGGCATATTTCATGTTTATTCTATATAAAGGTAATTAACATTCTGTGTAGTATCTGAAAACCCCAAACCTAGATAACATAATATTTCGCACTTGTCAACAAAGCGTTCAGGCTTTCTTTCAGGAAACTTATATTTCCGCCTGCGGATTTTATCCATGACTACCCAATTTCATAGTCTACAACTGCTGCCATTCAACTGCTTGGGTAGAGAGTATTCATTCTATATGACTAAAATGTATGTATTATTTGATCACTGTGTTGTGACCAACCTAAATCGATCGATTTGTAATATGACCATAAATGTAAATGACACGACATCAATGGTACCATGTAAAAATTGAACGTAGTTAAATATAAATGTTAGACGCGAACCTAAGTATTAAATATTAAACTGTAATAAATAGGCCATCTTTCAATATTTGTTAGAAATTTGTTCGTTTCAAAGTAATTACATGAAGATTAATAAAACTCGTGGAGTTACGTTGTTGAAATAATGAACAAATACATTATGCAGGAAGAAAGTGGTGATTTCTGTAAATGGATGCCAACAGGTCTATTAGTATGGAGGGTTAGGAGTTTAGCAGCCTGAAAGTCGTTGCAGAACCAAGGGTATGCACCACCTAGGAGTCCCACACTTGAACAAAACATCTGTCCAATTCAACATGTTTTTCAGTAGTACTTAAACAACATTCTTTTGTAGCATACACAAACAACTAAACTAAATACCAATCTTCACAAAAGTCACTTAATTTCAATAATTCTGGTTTGTAAAGGGTTGGTTCAACATCAAGTGCTTTATTATTTCTAGAATGAATTAAAGACTGTGTGTTCATAATCCAAAGTGGAGTATCATTAAGTCATGTCTTGAAGTCGTTATTTGATTGGTTAACAAACATTTCAGCATTCTGTAATTATTTAACTGTGGAAAATACGATATTCGAAAACGAATTCGTAACAAAATGTTACAGTTGAAGTTTAACAGCGTAATAGTTATAAATATGAACCACTTGTATCTAAAAGAAACAATAATGAATCTTCTAATGTCTTGGAATTCTTTCAGTAATTGTGATCACAATTCAGTGAGTTTAATTTCCACATTTCTACCTTGTTTGAATTGGATTATAGCTGGCAAGCAAAATGCAAAACATGCGTTTCGTTCTATTTGAGACTTGTCAGCTGGATGCACCTGTATAAAAAAACATCCGTCCTTGATCCCACTTACCACACAAAACCTAAATCAAACATTACTTGTGAACTATCGCTATATCAAGGTAATTCGCTTAGGGATGTACATATGGCAACAGAGACTAATCACTTTCAACCCATGACAAATCAACTGGAAGATCTATACATATTCTAATTATGCATTCCTCTGTTGTATAATATCTTTATATATTCATTATAAATCTATATGGTTAATTATAAGATTACTTCGTCTACACTATAATTTAGAGATATCAATGATATTTCGGGTTATTTATTGCAAACAAATAATCTTTATATATTTAAGTTAGATTGTGACTGGCAAGTGGAATCCAGGACTTGCGTTTTGTCCTATTTGGGACTCGTCGGTAGGATTTATCTGCATCCCAGTAGGATTCGAACTCAGTCCGGTTCGTGTCAAAAGCCACCGCCACTGTGAATATCAACATTGGGATGCAGGTACATTCAGCCGACCAGTCTCAAATAGACTGACACAAGCGTCCTGGATTCCACTTGCTAGTCACAGTCCAACTTAAATAATACTCGTAAATAATCCTTATATCAAGGTAATCCTCTCAGAATGCCCATATAGCAACAGAGACTGACCAGTTTCAGTCTATAATAAGTCAATCGGAATATACAACTTCATCCTAATCTTTATATATATATAGTGATATTGTGAAACATCTAAAATCAATAGTATGTAACCGATGAGAAGGTAACAGAAAACACCGAATTCAATCGATTTTATAAACATTCTTTATTTATGACAGCTACCTACATCATTATAATATGAACAAAGTGCCTATTACTTTGCATTGTATTACAAGATACCGCAATAATGATGGTTCAAAATATGAATAGTCCAGTGAATTGTTTATTGCCTTATTATGAATTCATATTATCTATACACTTTTATGTTTATATTAATGTTATCTGTATTGAAAAGGGTTCGAGCGAATTATGTGCGTGATATGAAATGAAATTCAGATAGATAAATGAATGACAGTTAGAACATTTTGTTTATCTGCAAAAAAAATTTGTTTGTTTCATTTTTTTTGCTTTTTCAGTTCCGCCTAAACTTTCAGTGAAAAAAAAGAAAGGAAACTAACTTGGTTACTGATTTGTTTCTTTTTTGTTTAAATAAATGATAACTGAGATTGGTTTTTTTTCAATATACTGTCGTATATAACGGATAAATCAACCGCCTTTCCTCCCCACCACCACCACCTAATCATTCCTTCATCTTTTTCACTTCACCGTATTACAGATCCATGAGCCTACTTAAAGTAGTTGATTGAAAGGTAGTTGATTTAGTGTAATTGTTATTGTGTATAATTTAATGTTTTATTCAATAGTACAATTTTCGTCAATGAAACATAATCGTGCAAAGTTTTGAAAGTGATCTATGAAAATTACTTTGGTTGATAATATTCATCATAGATTGATGTCGGTTGGGTGCCATTAAAAGTCAGGAAGAGGAGGGGGGTTGATGGAAGTCTGTATTTTCTTAGTATGGGAAGGAGAAGTGGAGTTTAAAATACAGACATATGGACTTTAATTTACAGAATCCTAAATCAATAGGGATATATAGATATCAACTAAGGTGGTTTTCTGGAGATAGTTTAGTTGTATGCAATTTTCACAGAAGGCCCTAGTTTTTAAAGTTCTAATGAGAAATCATAACTAGCGGGGTGAGATTTCTCACAGACGACAATGAATGATCGCAATGTTTCATCACAAATTGATGATAATGGGAATTTCACCTATACAACCACAACCATTTAAGTGATGGGATAGGTAATGCGTTCGTCGTGAGAGCATTATGGCCCTGCGTTAGCTTCACTGACGTAATCGATAGTACACAATTGCTGCAGAGTCCCATACTAGGATAAGAGAGCTGTTCAGTGTTCCTTGGCTTTCAGTGGTATCCCTAACAGCATCACTCTGTTAGAAACAGAAACGACTAGAACTTATGAATATGTAAAGGTCATTCTAGAAAGGAAAGTATTTTCAAGTATCTCATAATCAATAGTTATATACATCCGGGTCAACTATAAAAACTACGCAAATCAATGATACCTAGGAACATCTTGAATAAACATTAAATTGTCAATTAATGAGAAGTGGGAAAAATAGACAGATATTTCATCTTAGTATGGGGTACCTCAGCAATATATGCATTTGACTCTACCAGATGATCAAAAACTTGAAGTTAATGTCTATCAGCAGACTATTAATGGTAATCACCACTAAGGTGGCAGCTTCTATTAGAATCTTACTTAAATTGATTTGCTTAACGACCAGTCAGTGATAATTTTATAATTGTTTAGCTGCGAGAACAGAAGGTCGTTAATTCGATTTCATGTTCCTATCAAAGATGTGCACTGCGTTTAAACAGTCCTGTGTGAGAAAGTATGAAATATCCAATATTTCCTACTTTTCATTAATAACAAATTATCACAAATAGGTAATTAATGCATACAATAACCCAAAGTCAATCTCTACAAAAGCATTACGATTCAACATATACGCATTCTGTTATTTATAGATCAGTTAATAATTCAGTTATAATAATTACCTCACAAGTGACTAACATCAGGCTGTTCCTTAAATTCTAGTGGGAAGCTGTGATTGAGAGAGTTCACTTTTACCGGAAGTTAGATAATTATCACTAGTGACAATGGATGATCGTTAGCTTCATATCACAAACTGATGGAGGTGGAAATTCTACCAGTGAGTGCCCGTTGGCTCAGTCGTTCAGTAGGTTAGGTGTTCACCGTCAACCTGAAGCCCCTGAGGAGGAATCAAGAAAGGTGCAATGTTGAGGGGTTCCACACTAGAACGAAACAGTTGTTTAGTGCTCCCTGGTTCTCAATGGTACCCTGCAAACATCAATGTGTGACATATTCAATCAAATAAAATTACCGATCTCAACAAAAATAACTACCTCAATTCAGTTGTATTCTTGTCAGCATGTTAATTAGTTGTGGTATGAAATTCAACTGCATAATTGTAATATTAACAAATGAGCAATGATCGAAGAGTACTGACTGACTAACAAGTCTCTGATCATCGGAGTAAACTATCAGTATCACTGAGTTGAAATGAAAGAGATGCATAATTGATAAGTGTATAACTCGTTTCATAGAGTCAATTCAATGTCATGTCTATAAGTATTCATTAAATAATACGTTTGAATTTACTGATACAATTAATGATGGATGTAAAGATTCGAAACATTAAAGTGACTTCACTAGAGCGTCATTTACTATTTACAAATGTATTACCAAGTGACTAAATAATTCATTAGTTATCATGTTAATACTAATGGAATTGACTTTGGACTGGATATTGTATATCTAAAATAGCTTATTCTAAGGTGTACTATGATAGCACATTTTGATATGTAAATGGTATAGAAATGAGATCTTCAATGGGTCTATTAATAGATCATTTCTTTATGATGATTATTGGAAACTGCAATCAATCACTTGTCTTTATGTAATAGGTATGTCAACAACATGCTTATAATATGCAATGAAAAGTTAGGTGTACAAGATATTCTTGACTCTTTTTATATTAACTCCCACCTTACACTTAATTCTACAATGTAACAAGAATATGAATGAAAATTACCATTTCAAAGTATCTTACTCACTTAAAGAAGTGATGATTCAACACAACGACCTACTTACAGAAAATCAACGTGGAACCAACAGTTGACAAATTTGCATAGTTGGATTCTATTAGTGAAAAAAACATAATCTCATTCATCTCCTAAGATCACTTTATTGGAACATCAGTTTGCTAAACTGCTTAGACAACAAATTATTATCTATTTTGAAGTACACAATCATCGGGGGGAAACATCTAAGAGAAACAGCATTCTTAGACTAAATACTTAGTTTTTATGAGAACATTGTTAATATTTCTCCAGGAAGAAAAAGATATTGTTGGTGACGTACTGAAAAACAGTCTAAAGAAATCGATTCAACACAAGTTCAACGCAGCATATCTATACATTAGCTACTCTAGTAATGTTATATACAAATACCATATATCTATAACTTAATGGATTTCACAAATACGAGTATCTTCAAGAATCAATGTTTAGTTACAATGTAGCGTTTACATATGTTCATATGAAGTGAAGATTTCACGGTAACCATTTGTTAGAATGTATTGCTTAGAAGTAAATGATAATTCAGAATTAAATTTGACATAATTAAACCATATGGCAGAAACTCCTTCCCATTCTCGCCTCTCCACCCCTCCCCCCCCCCCATATTAATTCTATGAATGCAAGTAAGCACTTTAAATCGTGACAAAATGTAACATTTGTTAAGTGAACCTGCTGTGTCAACAAACTATACGAAAAACAACAATTACCTAATCGCTTAACACTTTGATATAGTGAAAACTAGTGATGCTTACTATGTTGTTTATATTCATCATATATTGATTTAGGTTGGGCATTAGTGAAAACCGAGTAAAAATTGGACAACTGTTTCGTTCTAGTATGAAACACTTCAGAGGTGGGCACTGTCAGAGTCGCTACGGAATCAAACCTAGAATTTTTAGGTCAAGTGGTTAACGTTTAATTATCTACACCACAGGGTCAGATGATGTCCAACAGTAAAATAGCGCGTGACTAATATAGATGACATAATCACTAGTCTCCACAAAACCGCTTTAACTCAATTAATATTATTATCAGTTTACTGTTGACTAACATCAAGATATTCTTGAAGTCCTAGTCAGAAGCTTCGACTGGTGAAGTTCAAGCATATCGGAAATAAAATAGTTATCACTAATGAAATCAACTGATAGTCATGTAATTGAAGTATAAATTTTCCTACAAGATGCGAACTTGACAAGTGGCTCTCATGGCTTAGTACCCGACGTAAGGGACTGAGGATCTTATTTTTGATTCCTTAGCTGCAACAGAGGTTCACATTTCTGACGAGCTGCTTACGCGAAAGATATAACTGGCCAGTTATCACTAGTTATAATTGTTATCCAACCGAGACCAATAGAACAAAATTAAATGCCAACCTCCAAAAACAACTTTAGCTCAATGTATCTACTAATTAGTTATAACATAGAAACAAAAATAAGAGGGACTTATAGTTCAGGTGAATATGTCGATTTACTTCATTTATACTCACCAACTAAGTACTTAATACCATTTTACAAATAACATCATTAGGGAATATCTCATGTAGCAATAAGTCGTTAGTTATCCTAGAAGAGTAAAATTAACTTTGTTCTAGTAATTACATTTAGGCGCCTTTGTTGTGCTTTACTAACCCAATCTTACTTGACGGTGAATCTCTAGAAGATGTGGAAACCTTTACATACATGAACAGGGTCTAATGCAGATGTCGAAATGCGCACTGACAGGGCGTTTGCAGCATTTCTACATGTGAAAAACATCTGGAACTCAAAACACCTGTCACCCAACATCAAAGTCATAATCTCAAAAACTAAAGTCCAAATAATTCTATTCAATGTAGCTATTACCTGTATTGAGAACTACGAAAAATATCATTCCAAAAATACAAGTACTCATTAACAACTGTCCATGTAAGATATTTTGGATCCGTCGACCAGATACCATCAACAACAATCTTCCGTGGCAAAGAATGAACCAACCAAAATCCAACCGAGGAAGAAATTAAAAGAAGACACTGGAGGTAGATAGGACACATACTGAGAAAATCATCGATCTGCATCACAAGATGAGCTATAACATGTTGTCCAAAAGGCGGAGTGAAAATAGGATTAATATACATCTTGGATTTTAATTCGTCAACTTGATTTGACTCCCCTATCTGTGTTATTGTTGACGACCGGACCCGAATGCAGATAATTATCTTAAAGCACCTTCACATTATCCATTAAACCATTGAGATAAAACGGCCTATTACCGGTTCTACGAGTATGGATAGAAATTATTTAAGTTTATGTCTTTCATTAGATGGTCACATTACCTTTTCTACCAACTTACTCTCAACCCAATCAACATAGCATGCTGAGATAGGCGATGATGACGCATATAAATATATTTCAACAGCTTCATTAAGTAACTTTCTAACTTTGACTTATGTTATTTGCCTATCAACTACATTACCAACTGTTTTAATCGTAAATATATTAACAATTATTTTGACGAATGGTGTGCATCCAAATCATGTCTTCGACTTTCACAGGCGATGATTTACAGTTTAAATGTACTACTGTGTTGTATCCACCTCATTATTTGCTCTAAATATTAGGAACATATCATTCTTTACAATAATAATAATAGTGTCGACTTCACTCAGTTGTTATGACATTTTTTCTCAGTATTTACCAAGATAAAAAAATAGCATAATTTGATGGTGTACGACTGATAAATCAGTGCATCATCAGTTTTTGAAACCAGTACATACAGTCTATGTGTTATTCCGTATCTAATGAAATTGGAATAAACTAATTTAAGCAGAAAGTATATTTCCTATAATGACAGAAATAAATTTACTATCATGAAATAGTCTGAGTTAGATAATCAATTAAAACTAAGTAACATAGTTAAACGGTTGTTTCGTCCTACTATGTGACTCTTCAGTAGAACACATCAACAATCATACCAAAAATATTAAGTTTAGGAACTTCAGGCTTTCCAGTAAACGCCTAACTGTTATACTATTGTACATTTCAGTACTTTTTAGTTTCTAATGTTGTCTAATTTAGACTAATTTTCATCAAATTAAAATTGAATACTCTTCGTGATACCCAATTAATGTTAACATTTGAGGTTAATTATTGAATTCATTTTGAGTTGCGGATTATTTACGACAGTGCTGTACAAAAGCATTCCAACATCGTCATACACACTCATCATATTAACTATTTTACTTTTAGAGGCACTGTAATCTGTTGATTACTCTGAAGAATTAAACACTTACTTTATGTCAGTATTGAAATGATGAATGAAGTTTGATTAGTTTATCACTAGTGTAGTATTACAGATTGACTAAGTCTGTGAAATTGAGAAAAAATTGAGTGTATGGCATATTTTTTTCTTTCTACTATGGAGCTCGTCAGCTAAGTGACATGTTGATCTAATCAGTGATTAGATACAGAACTGTCAAGTCTCCCATCATTTCAAACTACAGTCAATTACAAACTTTACCTTAGAATGACATGGATTTGAATTTGTTTAAAAGCATCAAAAACGTGAAACCTATAGGCGAGCTAACTGATGACCATTATTTAGTGTTGTTAGTGAATAGGTGAATACCTTCTACTCAAATCGTTGAATCTCGATTGTTTATAGCTACCTACTATAGCTTCAGAATTACCTCTTGAATTTTGACACTTGTTTACACTTGCTTACCGAGTCTGTCAATAATGAGGATTGTGGAGTACAAAACTTGGCAAATGGTGCTCAATCAAGTCGACTGTAAGGAAGACACCTGCATATGCCAATAAATGAAACAGTATCGGCTTTACAAGAATTGATTGGAGTTGAAATCCTGACCTACAGTTATGAAAGTAAATCCTTCTCATTAGTGAATAATAATGATTCTATAAGGTTGTGATTAAATCAACAAGCAAGTTTGGAGTGAGCACTTAAACTTAAAACTATTACATTTGATTCCATGTATTAGTCAAAGACTGATATTGATTGTGTACTACCTACTTTCAGATAAATTGGAGATATATGTACTCTAGTTTTCGAAAGGACTTTATCTTAGATTCTTCAAGTCTCGTGGGAAGAGTCAGTCAAGTCTCAATGATCGGATTCCACCCTCCTTCCATCAGTTTGCAATATAACGCAATGATCATTTACGCCATTGATGAGAGCTATAACACTCCAGATATGTCCGAAACCCATCAATTATTCTATCCATCACCGTAGAGTTTCGGTAAGATCCTAAGGTATATTACTAATGATCTGACTATTCTAAATGAACTATAGGCAACAATATAGTCATGACACGTGGGGCTTACATATGTCGAGAGGAAGATAATTCTCACTATGTATGATCGCTGTACCATATCACAACTTGTCGACAGTAAGAATCCCTCCACTGGATGCCGGCACAGATACACACACAGTTTATTGTTTTCTTTAAGACTTCAAGTTTGCAAACTTAGATTTGCTTATGAAATCTAGGAATTATAACGTTGAAGAGTCTCATATTAAGATGAAACAACTTTTCAATGCTTTGTGATTTTATCTGACACCTAGATGATTTCATTTTCTAAAACTACAAGCAATTAAATCTAATACCTGCTTCCACATAACCATTTCAAATAACTGAATTGGCCTTCATAAAGTTTACAGTCACAATTCCAATCATTTCACACCAAAATGAATGGCCTCAATTATCAATCCTGTCAATAGTCAAAGTACCTTATGTTCAACATTCAACACAACACCTATTTAAGTGATCATAACTTCAATTTCAATAAAATAAAAGTACATCAATCAATCGTTTTCTCTTTTATTTGCATAGTTTCTGTTGATCAAATACTCATGATAGTTTATGTTCTCAAATATTTTCTTTGTTTTTTTTTTCATTAAAATTACCATCTACTATTTAAATAATAAACTTTAAGTAGTTTCTATTCATTCAACTATAACCATGTCATTATAAATCATTGTCATATCTGTCATAAGAAGATGAAACTATGATGATGATGATGATGATAATGGCGAATGTGAGGTGAAAATACCAATTTTGTTTATCTTCTTTACTTTTCATTATCAATAAGAAAAAAAAAAGAGAAAAAATAATAATGACAAACAAATAAATTTTTCTCCTTATTTTCTATTGTCTACATGTTTATTTATGTTTCATAACTTTAGAGTGTCCATTAGATTTTGCTGTTTCTTTTTTTTTTTCTTCTTCATTAAAACAATCGCTTATCATCATTAATTTTTTTAGTTGTTAGGTTATTATCCTATTTATTCTTCTTTACTATGTTAAACTTTTCTTTCTGTCTTTTCTTTTCTTTTCATTTTTTAGGTCAATAAGAAGAAGATGAAGTGAATGTATGTAAACTGAGGCTACAATGTAACCAGTTTACAGAGAAAAAAATCATTAATGATAGTTTTTTTTTGCATGCTGAGATAGATAAAACTGTCAACAAGTTAGCAACAACAATAACAACAGCAACGGCAACAAAAAATCAACAAAGTTTAAATGAAAAAGAAAAGGTATCTATTTATTTATTTATTTATTGAAGTAAGTTAAAGTAGGAAAACAGTTTGTCAACTTATGGTTTCTTTTAGGTAATACATACATAGTTGGATAGATTAGTGTTTACTTAACTCTTATAAGTGTAGTATTATTAGTCAAAGCAAACTTATGCTTTAGATGATGTGGAATTTCATACAATATTCAATTGGTAATCTTAGTTACTATGATAATGTTTATAACAATTAATGAAAATTATCATAAACCTAATAATGAATAATTAAAGAAGGTAATTATTGTTGACATAGTAAGGATAGTCATATTTAAGTATGTTGTATTCGAGGCAGTTATGATGTAACAACATTCGATGTTGCAGTATAATGTTGACATCAGTTGACCTAAGTTAGAAATATAAGCAGTTAAATGATGATCCAGTCATTCAATTAATAAGTGCATGTTGCTTCATATGGAGTACATGCTACAGACTACCATTCTACAACCAACTGTCATTGCCTTCACTTTCAACTTATTCCCAAGTGCCATTCATTCATTTCATATCTGCCTCCAACTTTCAAAGTAATGTGTTCACTGGTCTTCCTATTTTCATTTCTGGATTCCACCTTAGTGTATGTCTTGTGACACAGTTTGATAATTTCCTCAATGTGTGTCTTATCCACCTCCAGTGTCGTCTCTTAATTTCTTCCTCAGTTGGATTTTGGTTGATTTTCTCTTCGCCACAAAAGATTGTTGTTGATGGTATCTGGCCAACGGATCCAAAATATCATACGTGAACAGCTGTTATTAAATACTTGTATTTTTTTAATGATACTTTTCGTAGTTCTCAATACAGGTACTAGCTTTATTAAATAGAACTATTTGGACATTAGTTTTACAAATTGTGACTTTGATGTTGAGTGACAGGTGTTTTGAGTTTCAGATGTTTTTTAGTTGTAGAAATGCTAATCTTCTTTTGCTAATCCTCACTTTCGCTTTTTCTCCAGACCCACCTTGTTAATCGATGTAAATGATGATCAAATGGCTTACGAAACAACTTATAACAACAACTATAAGCCGCGAACTTCTTCGCTCGTCTGGTTATAATAAAACATTACACTAGAAAGGAACGACTACTTTATGCTTCCCATAATTTGAACATGCTTGACTATGGAATCAGTTGCTTAGTGAAGAACGTGATGTGATATTGCTCGAAACGGCCTGAGCCTGAGTCCCGATGTAGGTACATTCAGCTAACGAGTCGTTAATAGTACAAAACGAGCATACTAGATTCCACCTAATAGTCACAATCCACCTAAAATATATGCTTTCCAGTCTTTCATCAGTTGTTTAATTATGTTGAGTAAGAAAATGATGCTTACCATGGGATTAAAATTCATGTAATCAACTGATGCTACTTTCTTCGCATGGTTGTTAGTTACTTTTCTACAAATATATCAATGATAACAGCTAAAGACTGTAATACCGACTCATATGGATTCGGGTTTGACAAAAAGTATCAGTTTCTTACCTAAAATTGTGTAACCTACTGACGTCATTATTAACAACTGTAAGCGTTATTTTAGGAACGGTATAATATCCTCTCCCTCAAACTACTTTACATTGGAACATAACGCATACAATCTCCGGTGACTTAGACTAGTGGGTTTCATAATTCACCTTGACAGTTAGAATTCGATTGGAAGTATTATACAAGGCTAAATAAGAATAGAATATACCACTGCTCAATTATCAATTTCACATGTTCAGACTTGTTGCTTACCATCTAAATTCAATACATGTTTCAGGATTGGTCTGTATTAACGTCTTAATTGAATATCGAAACTAAAGTAGTTACACACGTGGACCACTCAACTTAATTTAAAGGCTCATCAGCACCGATTAGTTCGTATCTGATAAATCGCGATATAAATTTTAAAAGTTTGTTTAACTTTCAAGAAGTTATATCACTATTGATGTAAATGGGACGTCTATCAGCTAATCAGCTAACGTGGCCACTAAAAGTGGATAATAATTACTGTGACGCACGATGATGAATTGCGTAGAAGATAAAAGACAGAAACGACTGAACAAAAATATCGCACTAATTCATGAAGTTATTGACTGTTAGTGTGAGCATTGTTGGTAGATCTATGCTAAGTGTTTAGTGTATAAATGGTTGTCGTAACCATGACTAAAAATCGGTCAAAGTTGAAGAATCACATTCACTCTTTAATTTTTTTATATACATTTCTCTACAATGTAATTCTTCCATAATAATATCAGTCAATCATGAACAACGTAGGACCTGATGCACATGTACATAGGTCCAAGGTGTCAAACCATATTAGCAAGACAAAAACAAGTGTACATGATTAACATTACAGTATAGTTCAATTTAAAGAAATAAAAGAAAGATGTGCACGAAAGGATAGTAGGAATAATGATCTAGAAGAAGATAAAGATTGAAAACAATGGCTCCATTGTTGTTGACTATGAGCCACACAACTCATTGTCTCCAACTACTGATCACGATTATCAAGCGAACAGCAATCTGGTAGCCTCCATCTATCAACATTGCTTAGATCAACAATCAAAGACTTCGCGGACTGATTCCATGTTTTCTTTTGGCTGCCCTTACCTTTCTTCTGTCTTACTCCTACAAATGTCAACATCGTACTACTACGCAGGCTGTGGTTTGGGGTCCAATCCATTATTGTCAATGAACGCTTATAACTAGAGTAACATCCTTTATGTTCAATCCTTATTTAATATTAATATTAAGTGTATACAGATAGTACTTCTCAAATTACTTTCGTCAGTTTCAATATCAGCACATTAGCGAGGTAATTCTTTGAGTTCTAATGAGAAAACGTGACAATTGTAGTTCAACCATATTGAGTGTGAGACAGTTACCTACTGATGGCATTGAATGAAGTAGCACAAATATGTTGTGAATTGATTAAAGTTAAAAATATTGACCGTTTAGAATCCGGCCAGCTCAGTAATCTAACGACTTAGCGTTCGTAGCTTAGCTTAAAGATCTTGATTTGGCCCCTCGGTTGGGTTATGGTTATACACTGCTGAAGAGCCCAGTACTAAGACGAAGCAGCTGCCTAGTGCTTGGTGGTTATCTAACCTAAATCACATTGTGATATTAAGCTAAAGTTTCCTATATGTTTATGTTATTCACGTTGAATGACAGAAGTTTTTATCTTCTTTAATATTTTATTTGAATATTAAAAATGATACTGTACTGAATTATGTTGATGTTAAAACATATTTATATTCATTGATAATTGCTAAAATCATAGTAGCTAAGTATAAAACAAAGTGAAGCTTTCTATTGATAGTTAACTTTAATGATGCATTCAATCTAAACTATAGTCAATAAGCATGAAGAGTGCAAATAGAAGTCATACAGAAGCGCATACTTCACCATACCACAAATCATTGCTAATGTAATTGTATTGTTTTATTACACTTTTCTTATATTTTCTACTTATCATTGAACAGGACTTAACTAGTCGAGTTTTCATCTTGAAGTATTTATTCATTAGTATGAAAAGTCTATTTAAGGTAATAACGGTTCTTTTATTTGTAACTCTTCGGCGTTAAAAATCGTTTGACATAAATTAGTTTGCATTACATTGTCAATTTCGATATCACGAATTGGTCTAAATTAAATAACCATTGATCACCTAGAAGCACTAGACAAATGTCTGGTCTTAGTATAGGACTGTTCAGTAGTGGGCATCGAAGACCCCATCAGAGATCCATACCGGGACTTTTTGGCTCCCCAGAGAAGGCTTTACCACTAGAAGACAGAGTTGGCTCCTAATGGTTGATATTTCTAATTCAGTCAATACGTCATACGTTTGCGCAACCTCATCCATTACCATCTGTGAGTAACTGCTCCACACTTGACACGGTTGAATTCTACTGGTTACGTCTTCTCACCAAAACTCCGGGAACTACCTCAAGGAGTTGGACGCAAGTGAACTGATTTCGGTTATACTTGGGTGTTGCGGTATCAAAACTGACAGTCAACCATCTCCACAATGCCCAATTATTCCATTTCATTGATATTTGAGATGTTTACTGCAATAGACATTGGTTTTCGATAAGAATAAAATATTTTATTGTTTGTGTTCGTCACAGATTAACCTTAGTTGAGTATTAGTTAAAAAGTAAGAAAATATGAACAGTTAATATGTATTAGTTGTTCAGATATGCGGATAGTAATGACAGGTATCAATAATGGCGTTGATTAATCGTCATGGTATATCACAAACTGACTAGAGTGGGAACTTTATCATTGAACGCCAAATGGCCCTGTGGTGATGATGATTAGGCGCTCGTCACCAAACCTTAAGATCTTAGATGTTTGATTTTTTAGCCGCATCTGGTATGTGTACTTTCTAGGGTTTCACATTGAGATGAAACAACTCCTCAATGCCCATGGGTTTTCACTTATACTCAACCAATACTAATCTATGCTGAATACAAAAATGGTTTTTATCATTTTTCTGAAAAAATTAGATTATTATTAAATTGTTTAATTAGTTTTGTCACCTTTTTTTATCCCTAGATGGACTCGAACTTTGATGCCGAGTTACAATAAAGAGGTGCAGGTTATATATAAACAATATTTGGCAGTATCTCTAAGACTTAAACATCAGGATGCTATTAACACAGACAAAAAACCATGCTACGTATAGGTATTATGCTAGTTATCACTCACTAACATGGTGTATCTTAAGCCTGATTCCTTGGATGTGATTTGAAATTATTATCAATCTGTAACAGAATACTCATTGATTGCAATGTAGTGACTGATGCAATATCTGTTTGCTTCAACTTCAGGCTAATCTTCTGGACAAAGTTGTTGCTTTATTACGGATCAAAATGATTTGTATTTCATTTCTATAAAAACTTCAAGTAAGTTATACCATCTCAATAGGCATTAAGACGATTCATTACCAGTACCTACCTTTAACTAGTTAACATTGAAAAAAATTAGTACATGTAATGTAGAATTGTCTGAACTAAACTCTAAAATGTGATCAGAAGTATACAATTAGTGAAAATAGACTACTTAAACTACTTATAAGTTAGTAATCTATATACATAACTGAATATGATTAACCATTTATTTGAGCAATAATGCATAGAATAAATATCATCTCAATTGAATTCAGTTATAAACTACTTAGCAGATAGTAGATCATCTACCTTATCAAGTAGATGTATTCGTAAAACTAGATTCAAAACAGCAGGTACATCCAGCCGATGAGTCCCAAATAGGACGAAACGCGCCTCCTGGATTCCACTTGCCAGTCACAATTCAAAATAAATAGATTCAAAACAGTTATCCTGTTAACCAGTTCAAGAAACAAAGAACCCAAAACAATGAAACTCATGGTAACACATTCACAGAAAAATTATTTTGAATAACTGTTGTGATGTTTATTGAATTTGAATTTAGCATCACGAAGTGACGTTGATTAGACAATTACAAAAAAACAAAACAAGGAACTGATATTGCTAGACAATCGTTTTATTTTATTATGGGAGTTCTTAAAAGTGTGAATCAACTATTATACCTGTTATGACGAGAGAAAGATGAGGGGTGAGTGGGGTTGGCCGAATGCTAATCGCTAGTGCCCAGTTGGTTATTGCGCGTCTGCCCTGTGCCCACTTAGTCCCAAGCCGAAATAAGAACAACGCGAGCCAATAGATCAGCCAGACCGAATCGAATCATATTATATTTCAAGCATCCTTTTATATATACATAAATTCAGACCACACAACAAACCAATTAGAAAATTAACATGATTACAGAACGAGGGAAATAGTGGTAGTGAATAGAAACAACTTGTACACAACTAATAAACTATAGTCCATAATAAGAGACAATGTAATAACAGTAATTATGCTGAACGGGAGGATAGGGCAAGCGGAGCGTAACAATAATAGAAACAAAATGTTTACATTACTGAGAGTTCGAATAAATGAAATAATGTTCGCAACCACAGTTCTGAAAGTTTGTTACGCTTCTTTGTGGTCCGACCTAACAATACCATCTAAACGAGTCAACTGAGTTCAGTAATATTAACTGTAAGGTAGTCATCAACTAACGGCAATAGATACGGTTATGCAGTTTGTTTGAAGTTAGAGACATCAATATTTATGTACTAACAGATCGGCTTATTAGCTCAACGATTAAGATTATACAGTGGAATTCGAAGATGCCGAGCTTTAATCAGATGTGAACGTAGCGAATGCCAGCTGTAGAGAAGGATTCTCGTACTAGAAAAATATAGCTGCCTTATAGTGTTGGATTATGGTTCGCAGTCATTATCTAATCCAAGTCTTTTTTGATTTCGAATTCGACAGTATCTATTACCATAACACCTACAAGTAATTAGAGTTGTTTTCATCTAGACATTCTTTTCTTACAAACGGTTTGCCTGTATATTATTTCATAATTTCGATGTTATGCAATGTACTGTTGGCATTTGATACAAAAATGAACGATGCATATCTGTCTTTTATGGATCAAGCAAACATAGATATCTTCATTTTATATGTTCGAAGACTGATACTTATCGAATGCTTTTTGATACTGTCTTGACGTCGAATGTTATAAGCATGACATTTTATAGAAATCAGATATAAATGGTCTTTGGATATCCTAGTTCGTCTATTAACAACTTAAATATCATTACGTAATAACACCGTTGTAACATTGACAAGCATCTCAGTTTAAAAGAAAAAGGTGAAACGACTAACTAACATAGTTTTGTTCTTTTTAATTAAATTGAGATAATTTGTGGAGATTAGTATTTTTAGTTAGTTGAATATGTCACAGACAGATGTTGCAAGGTACCATTATAAACCAGGGAGCCGTTTCTTACTAGTATGAGACTGCTCAGCAATGAGAACTCTACGACAAAAGGGTGATCGTTCGCTATATATTACAAATTGATGGAAGTAGGAATTCTAGCATTAGATACCGACTTAGTAGTGTAGAGAGTTAGGCGTTTGCTACCCTGAAGCCCATGGGGCTAAATCCAGGGTGCGCACTACTGAGAAGTCCTACACTAGGACGAATCACCGGTCTAGTGCGCTATGGTTTACAATAGTACCATGCCAACTTTAATCTGTGACAAATTTGATCATCTAGAAAACCACTAATTGCGGTGTTAGACACTATTTTATATACTATGTGATCGTCTTCGACTTGTTCATTTAATGGTCGAATGTAGTGTTTTAGAATGTAATGTATGTTAAAACGTTTATTTTAGGAATCTAGAATTATGTATAGCTGTCTTCTATGAATCTATTGACGTACAGCAGCTTGATACACTAATTGAGAAACCTAAACATAGTAGAGGTTTGTGATTATAATGAAAAACTCATAAATTGAATGGTAAAGACATTGCAGATAACCTCAGTCTTCTCATAAGAAGTTATTTTCAAAGGTACTTCATCAGTTTGTTGATGTAGAAAACACTATCATAAGTGACAATACTGAAAATGAATGAAGTAAAATACTCTTAAATAAAATAAGGTAATTCATAAGTGAAATAAAAGTTGATTTGAATTTCAGTAACAGAAGAACCTTATTAGAAACTGTGCGGAAATGATTGTTCTAAAACGAATCATCAGACGCATGAAGATCTAACTGATCAATAAACAATCAAGGAGCAAGGAATCATTCGAATACACCTTTCTAGCATATTTAGAAGTGTGATAGTTTATTTAGGTTGATTGTTTAAACATCTTAAAATAATATCTACCTGAGTTATTTGTATTTGTCACAGATTGATGTTGAACCGGTACTAGTGAAAACCATGAAGTGCAGAACAACTGTTACATCTTAGTATAGGACTAATCAGTGATGTAAACCTTAGATTCCGACATCGAATGTAACCTACAAACTTAGGGTTTTATGTTGAACTTTTAAACAATTACACCACTGAACCAGACGATGTTAAATAGTAACATTTCCGATTCCATCGATTGGTAATATGGCTCAACGA
Source organism: Schistosoma japonicum (assembly GCA_025215515.1). Classification (NCBI taxonomy): domain Eukaryota; kingdom Metazoa; phylum Platyhelminthes; class Trematoda; order Strigeidida; family Schistosomatidae; genus Schistosoma; species Schistosoma japonicum. The sequence continues at coordinate 15,104,572 of CM046067.1, read as the reverse complement.
TAATCCATTGTCATATTTGTGAATTATTTCACTACTGGCAATTCTTAAATTGATTATTCATGATTTATACCACTGGTTCTTAGCAATTACTTAAGAATCTCATTCTGTAACGAATACAAACTAGTAAACTGAATGTCTTTCTCAACAAGTCACATCAATTCAAACTGACATTCAATCCGTAATGTGAAACTTCGATCTCGATTATTGCTACACGAACAATCACGAAGCATATATATGCTCACCAGTGATTAATATTAAGGGGTAAATCTAGTGCTGTAAATAGCAGTATATATAGTATTCTTTAACATTATCGATGAATGGGGGAGGTGTGGAGATTTAAAAGCCTTTTATAAAAGATATCCAACTTGATAACAAACTAATGAATTGATTGTAGTCGACAGAAATTCATCGGATTTGGTTTTGTATCCTATGGCACTCATCAACATAGTTTACATCCTATAGGATATGAATCATGTCATTAAGTTTTACAGTTTGAGAAATTGTAACTGATTTACTCAAGCAGCGCTTAGATACCAATATCACTGAATTGTTCTCATTGATTGACCAATAAAGGAAACGTAATACTTAAGTTCTACCTAAGTTGACTTCCGAATTCTCTCTCTTATTAAACTAACAGAAATGTTGTTTTGCTTTTCGTATTTTACTACTGTCTCCTAATATTACCTAATCATGTATGCCAAATTATTATCTCTATTCTAATCAACTTTACATTTTATGTTGAAATGAATTGATCAATATGAAAACTCTATTAGTTTATTAAAAGTATGATTGTATGATTGTCTGTAATTATACAGTCTACTGAAGAATTATTCAATCTATACAAATGTAGCAAACATGGTAACTTTGATGCTTAACACCCATACACACCGATACTCTATAAAGTTCTAGTGATTAGATGTATAGTTTTAACTTCAGTTGATGTTTAAGGAAATCTTCAACAACTGATAGTAAATGAAAGACTACTGTCTTTGGTAGGCTTAATTTGATTTTAGAAATGAGTTTAAATAAAGAATTTATTTTTAATCAAGTAGCTTATATTCATAAGATATTCAGTAAATAAGTTACATAATGATCTACTTCTATGTTTTCTTAACTAATTCTAAGAGGATCTATTTCCAGAAAACTATTTTGTAATGTCAATTATTAAACTTCTGAAGTCAGCGACCAATTAATAGGAAGAGAAGCTTAATTATATTCCCTTTTCATATGATCCCCAAAATATGGCAGTCTTGATACTATAGATGAAGGAGTAAACAGTTTAAGGAACATTTTCATTGAAAATGAATATCTACCTAGATTTATTGGCAAGAACATTAAGCCAATCACCAAAGAAAATACTCTACAGTGACATAGCTGCAGACATCCTAAAGAGGATGATTCTTAATTCACTTAAAAAAAACTTTAATTGCGACCACATTGATATTATTATTTATCTTTCCCTTGTTTAATAACAGTCTGAAGGATAAACTCCCGTTTCTGACCATTTCATGTTCAATTATCAATTCACTTGCTAATGTGTCGATCAGTATATAGGTCATTCAATAAAGATTCTTTCAAAAGGTTCAAGAACATTTAGCGACATGGTTGCAAGAAGGTGTAATTGAATAATATGTGACTCATTTTCTTAACATATAGAGCAAATAAGTTACTCGATCAAAACAGATTCCTTGTTTAAACTTATTCATATAAACAACTAAAGCCTACCAAAGTAAGTCTGTTTCAAATGTTGAATTGATAGCTATACATCTACTGAAGCCAGAATTATGTATCCAATAGAAAATTATTCAATCCCTATATTCACGTTTCTCTTAAACTTAAAAACACTTCTTCTCCATAGACCATTACTATTTCATTCATCCCGTTCATTGGCTTTTTACAGTAAACCAACTTATTTTCCTTTTTGAACACATTTCACCTCTTTAGAATAGATTTATGTCTTCTCGTTGATTTGTAATGGACTGAAACTGGTCAGCCTCTGTTACCATATGCGCATCCTGAGCGGATTGCCTCTATATAGCGGTAGTACACAAGTTATATTTAAGTTGGATTGTGACTGGCAAGTGGAATCCAGGACACAGTAGCCTAGTGATGAATGTGGTGGGGTTCGACACGAAGCGGACTGAGTTCGAATCCCAGTGTAAACATCAACATTGGGATGCTGGTACACCCAGTCGATGAGTCCCGACTAGGACGAAACGCGTGTTCTAGATTCCACTTGCCAGTCACAATCCAACTTAAATATAACATTTCATCTCTGTTTTTTTTAAAACGTATGCCATTTTAACATGTTACGTAATTGTTCTCATATTTGATAATCCTCATCTAATTTCTATGACAGACATTTTGATGAATACTTAACTAGACTTCCAGAAGAATAACATTACAGTACTCTGTAGTTAACTGTGACTTAGAATCTTCAGCTTAATTATCTTATAGAAAAATGTAGGTTGTATTCAACAACTGATTTCTCAATTTTTTGGTTGTTGCTAGTTGAGAAGGGTTCTCATTCGATCCAACAGTACTTGTGTACAAAGGTTGTTGTTTACGATAGTAGTTGCTCGTGCATAATAAACAAAAGACTTTTCAAGTATCATTAATTAACACGATTAGTATAATTTTGTGAAATCAACATGTAACTAACTAATTAAACGTCATCTTTGATCATATGGTTAAAGCGGATATATCATGAATTGAATAAATTAATTAATGTCATTGATTGGATACCAATTCAAGAATTTAAGGATTAATCGCCTGTTAGAAAGTCAGAAAGTGTGGGACTCGATTTTCGGCTGTGATATAGGTGAATATCACTGAGGAATCCATATAATAATGAGACATCAGTTAATTGGTTCTTAGTTTTCAGTGGTTGTTTAACGTTAGTCAGTTATCGATATCAAAATCAAATTCGACAGTCTCTACAATATATAATTCATTAATCGTAATTTATGCACACACTGTAACGAACAAAGTCAACATCAAGACTTGTGATTCTTTGACTACTAGTAACTTAATGCAGACTATAACAGTTTATTAGAGGTGAAAGATATGCATCCCATTTAGCTGACTGTCTTTACAAATTTGAACAGAATGCGTTAGACAACATTTACAGAATACGATACATTCAATGTATTTCGTAAGTTTTTCATTAGTTGAAATTCATGCTAAAAATATGACAGAGCTGATTCGATCTCTAAACATACAATTCTTCGTGCAACCATCAACCAACCAGAATAAGTGGAATTTCATATTGATATCATAAAAATGACGTAAGTTAATTAGTAAATGAACACTTCGAGCCACTTATAGACAGATAATTCGTTTTATTGTGAGATTATTCAGCAAAGAGCATTCACAAACCTACCACAGAATTCAGCCACGTAACATCAAGTTTCATAGAAAACCACTAAATTACTCTGAAATCATTTAACGATTGTTATTTTCAACTTTAATCAATTCATTATACATTTACGCTACCTCATGCATTACTGTTCGTTGTTAACTAGTTCCTACCTGACATACTTGAATTTCTATGGTTTACTTGTGTTTGCTAGAATTCGGGGAATTATCTCAAAATTTTTGCCACTTATGAGATGATATTGATTATAATTAAGTGAAGTAGTTAATTCATCATAATAAAACTTGCCTAATGTTTTCTGATATTCAATGGCTGTTTAAATCTTATCAAATTTAATTATCTTATACAACACCTTAATATTCTTTTAGTGTGTTGCTAAGATTGTTGAATGGTAATTTGACATCACGAATTGGTTTAAATTTAACAATCACTGACAGCATAGAAGCATTGGATATTTACTTCGTCCTAGTATCAAACTCGTCAGCAGTAAGCATCAATGACCCCACCTTTGATCGTTAGTAATGGATAAGGTTGCATAAACATATCACGAATTGATTAACTGTTAAAAACCAGCTACTCAAAAGTCTAATAGTAAAGCGTTAGCATTGAGTCAAGAAGGTGTCGTAGCTGTTCAATCTAGATTGGTATCATGGAGAGTATCGCTAAAGAGTCATAAATTAGAATGAAACAACTGTCCAGTTCTCTTTGATTATTAATGATTGTTTTATTCAAATCAATTTATGGCATTAAATTAAAATAAATATTCATTTAAAAATATAATAAACTTTAAAATAAATATTTATAGTAGTACATCAATTGAACTAAACAAAAACAAACAAACTCATAAATTAAAGTGTGTGTGTGTGTTTCATTTTTGTTTTGTTTAAATAAACAAAACATTTGAATTTATGACAGTTTAAGAATAAGGGAATATAAACAAAAACCCTATACACATATCAGCCTAATGACAATACACAGATTATTTATTATAAAAGAAAGTAAGTAATGGTTGATGTAGAATGAGCTAATAATGCCTAAAGTTTTCTTCAAGGTTTTCGAATACAAAGGAATTATGTCGTATTCAATAGTTTTATTCTGTTGTGTAAATCTATATGGTACTTACTTACGCCTATTACCCCTCTCGGAGGAGCATAGGCCGCTCACCAGTCTTCTCCATTCAACTCTGTCCTGAGCAATCCTTTCCAGCTGTCTCCAGTTACTGTTCATCCTTTGCATGTCTGCTTCCAGCTCTCGACGTAGTGTGTTCTTTGGCCTTCCACTTTTCCGTTTTCCAATAGGATTTCAAGTTAGTGCTTGTCTCGTGATACAGTCTGATGATTTGCGCAATGTATGTCCTATCCATTTCCAACGTCGTTTCCTGATTTCCTCTTCAGCTGGAAGTTGGCTTGTTCTCTTCCAAAGTAGGCTGTTGCTGATGGTTTCCGACCAACAGACATTCAATATTCTGCGTAGACAGTTGTTGATAAATATCTGTACTCTCCTGATGATGTTTGCAGTAGTTCTCCACGTTTCAGCTCCATATAGAAGAACTGTCTTGACCTTCGAATTGAAGAGTCTAACTTTGAGGTTGGTAGACAGTTGTTTAGAGTTCCAAATATTTTTCAACTGTAGGAATGCTGCCCTTGCTTTGCCGATCCTTGCCCTTACATCTGCATCGGATCCTCCTTGTTCATTGATGATGCTCCTCATGTATGTAAAGGTGTCTACTTCTTCCAGAGTTTCACCATCAAGTTCAATTGAGTCGGTGCTCCTATATGGTACTTAGTGTCTTGTAAATACTTAAGAACAAAACTTTTTAACTATTCTTAATTGAGAATAATTGGGTATTGTGGAGATTGTTGAATGTTAAGTTCATATCACGAATTGATCTGATTTAGACACAAATTGATTATCAAGAAGAAATGGATAGGTGTTTTGTTCAAGTATGGGATGCTTCAACTAACCAGTGATTAACTTCTCAAAGTAATTCCTAAAGTTCTTAAGAGAAGACATAATTAGTTGAGTTCAACTATGTCAAGTGTGAGGCAATTACCTGCCTATGACAATGGATGAGGTAGCATAAATATATTGCAAATTGACAGAAGTTACAAATATCAGTCTTTGAGAACCAGACGGCTCAGTGGCATAATGTTAAGCGTTCGCCTCGAAGCCAAAATGCCTTTAGTTTGACATGTTCTGGGGTCGTGGATGGCCACTACTAGAATTCCATACTAGAATCAAACATTTGACCACGACATCATATTTTCCTTTAGTCAGTTAGCTGCATCCATCTCAACTGTTGTATCTGTACTTAACAAATCATCAAATTAGAAGGCGATTCTAAGTTAATGAATTCATAAGCTTACAATAATGTTAGGTTGTCAACATCATACTTAAGGTGTAACCTACCTACTTTCATGTGTCAAGTAAATGATTATATTAACTCCGCCTATAGCTCTTCTAGGGTTACTGCCAGTACCGAATCCGAGTAAAGGAGGAGCGTTGGGCATGGGGCTAGCATTCCCATTCCGTACAGCAAAAGCTTGCTAAAAACACGCTAACCAGTAAATGCTTATATTGAATGAAGCTGTTAATAAATTATAATATTGTCTTAATAGTTTAGTAATTACATCTTAGAATACGAGATTACACCACATGGATTTAAGTCTTCTTCAATGATCATCAATACTCCTAAAAATTTCCCTAACTGCTAGTTATCTGTGTATGACAATGAATATACACCCCTGGTTATTAGAAATGAAAATGAAGTGATGATTAAACTGATTGATAAATACACATTCATATGGTAACACCGGTTGGTCAACTGCTATTTTTAACATTAACAGGGAGTTTGTAGACATCATTAACAACAGTAGATAATGTGACCACAGGATAAGTTGGTTGTAGAACTAAGTAGTATCTATTAGTAATATCTGAATGAATTGAAATTTAAGATTACTAACGATAAGAGACTTAGTCTAAACTGGTTCTTCAGAGAATAATTAAGGCAAGTAAACTGAAATAGTTTTGTGTATACAGATACTAAGTTTTGTTGTTTGTATCTGTTGTAGATTGATGTAAGTTGAATACCACTTAAAACCAGGGAGCAGAATACGGCTATTGCAGATGGGAGTTTATATGGGATTCCCATATATTCCTAAAATATTTAATGTTAGATATTTGATATAATTCAAAGTATATACGGTTAGATATATCCCAGCCGATGTTTGCAAATTTAATAACTGCACTTTTTCTTCTACTGAAATAATCCTGGTAAAATATTCCTCAACCCCCACCCCACCCTCTATAGACGTACTAAGTTTCCATCATCAATGTGACGAAATCATAATTCATGAATTCGTATTAAAACATGATTATGATAGATGTTTGATGTTAGAAGAAACGAGAGAAATGCCACCATCATATGAAAGATCGGTAGTTACATCTAAATACTCCTGGAATAAGAATCTGATGTATAGTTATTAATTTTAGTCATAGCTTCTAACGATTTAGATATTACTATGTGAATTCCACATGAAAATGTAAACTTTAGGTTATAATATTTAGTCGTTGTGAAGTACATGGCTGATTATACAGTAATCTTTCTTACAGCAACCGTATGAATAGAGTGCACAGTACATAGAGGGCCTTATACTAGTATGAAATATCTGTTCATTGTTTACTAGATTTTAATGGTACCTAATTAAGTTTAATCTCTGACAAATACAAACAATGGATCCTATTGTGTAATACGATTATATAACATCACAGTATTTGATTTATAGTTCGGCACTTGTATACAAATGACTTCAAAACATCATATGAACGGTGGTCAAACAAAAATGAAGTAGTTAACATGAATAAGTGAACTACTGAAAAAAAATTAAACCTATAACGATCAATAATTGCTAACAAAGTTACGATATGGAACTGAAATACTGTACTTTCCCTTGATATGCTTAGAAATACAAAAACAATAAGAAGGTGACTTGATGAATAAGTAATCTGTTGAATTGAGTAGTATTTATTAGTAATAATCAAATGAATAAAATTGATATTTCGTTACCTAGTATAAGCTGATTCTGTAGAGAATAATGTCGAGGAACAAATTTACAAATCAAACTATTTAGTACAATCAACTTATAAGTTTGAATAGGCTGAAATCATGTCATTTATGCATCAAGATGCTTCTAAATACGATCTGTTTGTACAGTTGTAAACTATCAGTGAGTACCAAAAATGTGATGGGAAGAGATTGGTGATAATTTCTGTGTGTTAGAAATTCAAAATCATTCAATTACTGTAGAATAGATAGATAGTCCATGTTGGATGAATATTAAAGCCTTCATTTCTATTGAATTCAGTAAGTAGAGTTTAACAAAATGTGAAACTATTCAATAATTTATCTTTCTTTGTGGTTAGAAAGACCTTTCAGAATAATTTTAATGTCATTCATGTTGATTGTATGGTTACTGCAAACAGTATTTACTGTTACTACTTATTTGATTTGCAACTTTTTATGGTGTACAGGATTACTAGGAGGTCGTTTTGTGTAGCTCTCATATTTATTGGCTTAAGTGAGGATTCTTTGAAAAGATTCATTAATATGGAAGGCATTACATTCGACACTGAATAATCTGTTGCCGAAATTCTACGCATAGATGATTAAGATGTTTTCTTCTATTCTAACAAAGACATCTCAAATAATCTTAGCTCTTTTGTACAACAGCTTGAATTTCATACTCTTTTAGAATACTTTCCAGTTCATCTGTTACATCATTAAAGATAAGACAAAAAACTTCAACTTCCATTCATTAGAATATTAGTAATATCCTACATCATTTTACCATAAATAATGGTTGCTATGGTTTCACTGATATGGTGGCTAACATTTCAAATGATTAATACTAAAATTTAAATAATAAAAAAACTCCAACATTTAGATTAATAATACAGCTCGAATAAAACTAAAATGTATGTTTGAGTCAGATTGTGGCTGGTAGACAAGATTCAGGAAGCGTGTTTCGTCCCATTTGGGACTCGTCAGCCGGATGTACCTGTATTCTTGTGTTAGTATTCACTCAGTGATTCGAACTAAGTTCGTTTTGTGCTAAATATCATCATGTCCACTATTAGGCTACCGAATCCAAATAATCACACTTGTACAACAACTATGTATACATAATTAGATTGTATTTGAACGAAATGTGAGTTCTAGATACTGCTTGCCAATCATCAACCAACTTAAATAATACTTGTACACTAACGTTATATTGAAGCGATTCACTTAGGAGGTATACATAGTAACAGTGATTGATCAATTTCAATCCATGACAAATAATCAAAATACATTCTAATTGCACAAAATGTATGTTCTAATATTCTAGTATCAATTCTAATACGAATAATTCGTTTAAATATGCATCATTTCATTGTTCAATGAAAACAAAACAAAATACATCGAATGGTAGTTTATGCAAATTTTCTCTATATCTTTTTCTTTCTATCAATTGAATGAACAGTTACTTACAGTAAATAGGGAAAATGCTTTTTTTTTTAATTTATACTCGATTTTAACGCCTATTTTACTCAAACATAATTTGCGTGTTCATTTAGTTTTGTCTCTAGGAGAAATGTATACAACAATTGATTGATAGATCACAGTATTGATTGATGAAAAATGAATAGTACCACTAAATAAAGTATAATTTGCATTGAATTATGATTGGTAAGTGGAATTCAGGATGAGTATTTTGTCCTGTTTGAGATTTGTCAGTTGGATGTACCTGCATCTTAGTTTTCGTAGTCACACTAGGATTTGAACTCAGTACATTTTATGCTAAACACCAGTGAGTTTACTATTAGGTTATTGAGTTCAATATAGCTATACTTATGCAACGGGTATGTATATGTAATTAGAATCCACTGAGGTTTTACATATAGCAAAGAGACTGATTAAATTCAGTACATGACAAATCAATGGAAATACCTAAACACATTTTAAGAATATATATGTCCATACTCGTTGTACACGTGTAGCTGCCCGAACTCAGTAATCTAGTGTTAAATACAATGACGTTAGGCACGAAACAAACTGAGTTCAAATCCCAATGTGAACATCAACACTGTGATTCAGGTACATTCAGATGATGAGTCAAGAATATCATGGAACACGTTTCCTTGATTCCACTTATCAATCGTAATCTAACTCAAACAATACTAAATAAAGTAGTTATAAAGAAGAATTATAATAGTTTTTTTCATAACAAAAACAAAGATACTGATAAATAATTCACTAAAAATAATTTTCATTATTGATTATATCGTTTATTGAAAGTGATACAATGAACTTCATATAAATTTGTAACTTGTCATTAAGAGTTAATAGAATCAATATTCTAAAATTGGTGTCTTCGAATGATCACATACGTTTACTGAGATAACGTAAAGTAACAATGAGGTTAAAAGCAGAGTATTCAGCAGAGATGGTTGATTAGGTTGTGGATATGTGTCATCTATGTCTTACTATAGCATACCCTGAAGCTAGATACTGACTGATATTGGAGTAGGATGGAAAGAAGTTAAAGACTGTCAAATCTAAATATGGGATCAGTCCATGAAGTCACTGACTGATGGTCTATGCCGAGTTTATACATGCAGACTACTTGATTAAGACCTAGTGTGAATGCCATAGCTAGTGACTGGAAACTCTGTATGACATAGATCAGAAATAGTTACAGTGACCCGTAAATATCCACTCGATGTCTTCTATCAAATACTGATCTTTAACTTACTTTATACCGTTCCATCGAATCATTTCTCTCCTTCTGAAACATGTTCTATATGTTGACAAATTTGTTTATTCATTACCTTTCGAGTAAATACTACTTCTACTATTTCGGTGTTTATTTCACTGTACTGTTAAAATGTGGCAACTTAGGATTATGTACCTATGTCCCAAGTTCTATGTATGGAGAACCTTGTATCACATAGAAAAATGATTATAGTGGAATATGGTTCTGTGAGATGAATGAATAATACTCCTAGTTTGTGTGCTTAGTGATTAGTTACTGATACCATAGTCAGTTAATTAGAGTATCACTATTGATTGAATCGGAAGTTGTAACTTAGATATTTATTTATCTTTTCTACGTGTCACTGATTTCATGCCACTTCCTGTATGAGACTACTGTGTAAATGTAATGTCAGTATACATTCGTATCTTCTTTGCTTAGTTCCCAGTCAATAGTTGAGATATTGTGTCTAATATTATGTATGCCAACTTACTTAATATTAGTCTATCTCGTTAGCACAAACCATCAATTTTTCCTTATCTAGTTTATTTCATAAAAATGTATCCCCACTGAATAGACAGACAACACTATCCTCATCTGTCAGCGAATTTCAACAGTAAACTAATCGTCATGTTCTCATTATCATTCTAGACAAGGTTAACAACGATAATTTTAGGTAAAAGTAGACTCCGAAATTTCTTCATAATCGAAAAGCAACTTGTTCTGTGGACAGCTAAGCTATAATTTGCATTTAAGCTTATAATTCTTGAGCAAAACTTTTAGACAATCAGAAAACAGTGAGTCTACAGGGTTGTTTATAGGTAATTGATGGGAATCTATAGACCGAGGTTTTGTGGTATTTGGCATTTGTCAGTAAGGCGTAACTGTAATCTTTAAGAGAACCTCTTTTTCACGGCAGATTCAATCTAAGGTCAACAAGTTTCACAGTATGTGACTGTTACCACTAAGTTATTTGAGTCCCGGGTTTATTTCCGACTACCCTTGTAACAACCTCATGTTTCAACACAATTGTTGTATCTGAGCAGGGATGGTCGATATTATCGATTCTGTTATCTGTAGCATTATGTCCTACAGCTAGCACCCAGCCTTGCCATAATCGATTGCTCATGTACAATAATCCGACTGATTTATCAAGAAGCCAACTAGTCATTCACATGCATGTATTACAACAACAACAAACCAATATTATACAAGATATATATACAAGATCTGGCCTTTGACTCATATGTCTGTCACACAATATTAACCAATCACATATCTTTCTCCAGATATGTCGACAATATCAGTGATGTCTAGTCGCATAAACTACTAACCACATTACAAATGGGTCGGTAGAATTCTAACAATAGTATCAAAGACTTGACGAACATAGAATTGGTCACTACAAAATGATCAACCAACATAACAGTGAACCTAAATCAACTATTTAAGATAGAGGTAGATGTGGATGATAACACTTGTTTCACTAATAGAATGAAAATCTCTAGTTATTAATCAGGGCGGGGGAGGGGATTGTGTAAATGTGTTGGAGCATCGGAGTTCCAGATTAGTCTTAGTCCTGATTCTGTAAATCGTGTTTATCTTAAAGGCTTCTGTAGAGGAGATATTAGAATAATGCATTATAAAGTGAGTTATAATAAAACTTATCTATCATTCGAAACGATTCTTAAATCCTAAGCTTAAATCATATTCCGAACACTAGAGAATATGAAAATGAAAATAGAGTTATATCTAATGTATAAATAAACTAAGCTCAAGAAGCAGTTAGTACTGAAACTTTAACTTAATACCCATGTGAATATGGAACTTTTCAGTGGCTTTATTGATATTATCTTTATAAAAAATCATATATGAAATGGTTGTTCAACATTCTGCTTCAGTTTATGCCCTTTAGTCACCGAGCATATGTATATTCATGTCTTACAAGAATAGTTATAAAAGCCACCTGTATGCATTAATAAGATTTTACAAAAGACTTATAGGTTATCACAATGACTAGTACTAAAAAAAACTGTAGAGGACACATTGTTCCAATAGGGATATTTTCCCGTCACGTCTGTACTTTGGAAAAAGTCAGCAAACAAATATACCTTCAAATTCGTATAATCTATACAGGACAGATGGTGAAAATGTTTGCTGCAGCTGAATTAATTAAAATTTTATTAATTGACATTGAATGTTAGGAACTTTAAAGATGTGTATTATTTTGTATTAATTACTATTTTGATTACATCTTAATCTGTTAGAATATTACAAACTTGTAGCTAAGATATCCTTAGGAAGTGAAACTGTGAGACAATTGTTTCATCTTATTTGGGAGAAAGTTTGACAAAATTCATCCCCGACCTTATTACAGAATCAAGCCAAACATTTACAAGTTTTATGTAGAATAGTTAACTGTCAAATCTCTGATCCAGCGAGCTAGCATCAAATAACTTATGTTTATAACTTCAGTCAATTATAGATGATCTTAAACAGTTTCGTCCATTGATTTACACCCAACATAGTTGAACAATACTGATCATGTCGTCTCACTAGAACTCGAAAAAATCCCCTACTGGGGTTAGATAGAGGTTGTGGTGATCGTTCTTAATTCGGGTTGTCAGTAGATACTGTTAAATTTGTCGAGTACAGTCTTCATTTCATTAATACATACTATAAATGTAGCATCTGTATAATACCTACAAAATGTTGGAATCGGGTACTGTGGGGATTGTTGAACATCAGTCTGATATCATAAACTAGTTTGAATCAGACAACTATTAATCACCAAGAAGCGTAGGGCATCATTTTAGTCCTAGTACGGAATTCTTCAGCTGTGCGCATCCACGACCGTACCACAGATCAGATCCAGGACCTTCTGGCTCCAAGACAAACGTTTTACCATTAAACCACTAAGCCGGCCGTCTCCCAACAGTTAATGTTACTAATTTAGTCAATCCTCAATGTGTTTTTGCACGATCTCATCCATTCTTAATGTTAGGTAGTTGCTTCACAGCAAAAAATACTTATGAGAATACTTGATTTATGCTGACAGTATCACCCGTTTCAACTAAATTGGCGAGTACTATACTGTCTCAATGCTTTGACTATATTTTATGGTTAATTATATTCCAAAGTGTTAATGAACAGGAAAATGTAAGTTATTAAATTTTCAGCCGGTGTAATATACTTCATAAACGCAGTTCAGTCTGTTGGTATCACTAGAAACCATAGCAACTGAACAACCATTCCGTTAAATAGGAATCTATGACAGTCTACACTTCCACTTCCAGAAATGGATAATTCTCAGAACTTTCAGTTTATTCACTGGAAGCTTAACCATTAACGCCACTGGTTTGGTAACCATTCGACAGAATTCCCACCTCAATCAATTCTGTCTGATATTTCGGTTAGCAATCAATCATATTTCTGATCAATCCCGTTGATAGAATGGAAGGTTATTCGTTTGATTGCTAGGTCAAAGACAAATACTGCTTCTAAGGACTTTTTACATTAAGGTGAGTCGAGTGTTAAGTTAAAACATGTCTGTACTGAGACAGTTATCACCATTATCTTTGACATTATACTATGTACACAAATTAAGTGAATTTGGAATTTTGTCATTAGAAGCAGAGTGGACTAGCTGTTATTATGTTTAAATGTTTACCTCGAGACCCTAAAGCCTTCGGTTCGACTTCTTATGTTAATTGAGTGTGTACTGTTTAAAATATTCATACTGGGACGAATCAACTATCCAATGTCTCCTGGTTTTCAATGACTGTCTAACTCAGACCAATTCGTGATGTCAAATTAAAATATCGAATTACATTTACTGTGTGAATATACATTGATTGATTACTGTGTAGGGATTAATTTTATGTTCACCAAGTTATTTATAGTACTGATTGAAGCTTATTGATGTGGTTATAATGTGACCACTAGTCTAAATGATTTGACGTTGCTGATGCCAGACAGAGAAGGAAGGTATATTATCGGGAGATTTAAGAAAAATAACAAACATTTAGAACCATGTTTTAGAAAACCATTTCATTTATATTGATTCATGTAAATCAATTATGTTATTTATGTTATTGTTATGTTTCCCTCGCCCCATTAGATTCATCGATTGTTATCATATTATTTTCTATTCAGCAGTATAACTAATTATACCTATTCCTATTTCCCACCATTAGGTCCTAGTTACTACTGTGCTTCATTTGTATAAATGGTATTTCTCTTATTAGCCCATTATGTGGTCAAATTTTGTGTGTATATAAATGAATGAGTGAAATACTACTTGAATGATTGGTTTCTGTGTCACGTATCATGTGTTCTCTCATCCTGTTTGATGACTAAGGCTTATGGGCATACGTGTTGGAGTAAAACTACGGGTTTTCTGACATTGGTCTATGTCAAGATTTATGTCTACCTAAGTCGTGTTAGGCAGTACTTTACATCACAACAGGTGGGTGAGGTATAATAAGCAGGATACCTTGGACCTATGCTCCGTGTTAACTACCACTCGCCAATGAGGTGTACCTGTAATTTTTGAGAGAAATTTTGCTTCAATGTGAATACTATTCAAATTGGCCACTACATAATAATCAGCCAATATGTGCATCTCAGTCCTGTAGATGATGTTAACTGATGCCCGAATATCTCAGTAGTAGAGGTCGTAGACTGTTAAATTGTGTTGCCTGGGATCTATTCGCCTAGGGAATATAAGTTCCCTTAAATATTGCAATTAGGTTTTACTGACATATGCCAAATATCACGAAACCTAGACCCGTGACTTTCAGCCAACTACTCACCACACTGCAGACAATCCACTATACGAATATTCTACAATAATAAAACGAGAAGTAAATCAAAATCCGAGTTCTGTTTGTTTAATCTGTACAACGTTTTTCAGTTAATGGTATTGATAAATGTAATAAACACTTGAGAAAGATGAGTGAGAAGGAAAGAAAGAAAAGGAGGGTAACATAACGTAATCGTACGTTACAAAAGATCAAATGAATGGTGCTTAAATAAGAGTGATGAGAAAATGACTAAAATGAAAAGTGTAAAGTATAATGAAGACAGTTTATCAGATTTTACAGCTCAATTTTAAATATCTTAGCAGTGATTTGATGTTGAGAGTTCCTCCTATGTAAGTTCAAAACATTCTCTACTTACTTCCATATAAGTAAATAAATAGTATGGTAGAGAAAAATTGTAACTCAGGTGTATATTGTTTGATTATAATGCGTTCTATGAGATTGATCATTTAATTGTAGAGATTTGATTGTTACCGTAGATGACTTCATCTGAAGTTAGCATTGATGAAGTCGTCTAGGATGATAATAAAACTTTACAATTAAACAATCCATCTCACAGAACTCATTATAACTAAAATAAATAGTATGCCTAAAACATTCACATAAACAATAATAAATCTAAAACAAATGCCTAAAATCTACATTGAATATAGTACATTGTTAATTATTTTAGATTTATGAAATTTCACCAACAAATTGTTAGTGTAAATATACCCATTCAGTCATGAAATAAATGTATTCAGCAAAGGATTCCTCTTCAGTGACTTCATATGCATACCGGTTCAGTCATATATATATATATATATATATATATATATATATATATATATATATATATATATAGGTCAGGGGTGGATAGATATGTTTGATAAGACAACATGGTAACTAATGGATTCACTACTAGCCAATTTGTTTACAGTAATTGTCAAAAACTACAATCGATCAACTGTCTATATATAAGAGGTATATCAGTAAAGCCTTTACATTGTGTTGTGTAAAGTTAAGTGTTCAAGTTATCCTGATGTCATTTTAATTGTTCCCAGTGATCACTTAATTTTACAATGTAGCAAGAATATGAATCTAAATTACCATTTCAAGGTGTCATACTCAGTAAAAGAAATGATGGTTCAATACAATGATCTATTTACAGAAAACCAGAGTGGAATGGACAAATGAAAAAATTTCATAGCTGGATTCCATCAATGAGGAAATGTAATTTAATTCATTCCATATGTTAATGCTCTACGAAAAGTTGTACCGTAGATTGTATAGACGACGAAATATTCATTTTAAAGTATCCATTCAGAGAAAACAGATACACATTCAAATTTATTGAGAAAGAATATGAAAGAAAAATAGTAATTTCAGAAAAATTTCGTAGGCCTTAAGAGGACGCTATTTACGCTCCTTCAATTCAAGAGAAATATTACTGTTAACAAACTGAGAAGTGGATTTATCAGATGAATAAAATGGACTTCTAGTACATTACATAGCCGTATAAGCTGCTATAGTCAACTTCTTAAATAGATGCATGTGAAAATTTACTTACTAGTACTGACAAACTTATTATGAAAGTACAAATTCTCTTGCATCTATGAAGTCAGGTATATAGATAATTTATCGAGGCCACGCATTCATGAACAATAACCATTATCATTTACGAACAGATTACAAAGACCAGTCACATCATCGATCTTTCAACATGTATTATATTTAAGATATTCGGCTTCACACTCACTCTTTTGACGTCAGTATCCACAAAATCCATTCAAAGAAGCCATAGTATATTCACTTAAATTTACTTTATACAACGAAAGTCCTAGTTATCTATTATATGAAACCAGAGTTGTATGTAGAAGGAGAGTTTGTTCGATACCTTCTCTTACTTTTTTTTATTACTTTGTAAAACCAGGAAACACTGGGCAATTGTTTTGTCCTAGTTTGAGATTTCACATATTAAACCCTCATTTCCCTGTAGGGAATCAGACCTAAGGCTTTTAGATCTCATGATTATATCATGTGGGTTTGAACATCTAATTATGGAAAATAAAGTCATTTCTCGTAGTTTAATTCTGCGCTTAAAATCAATGCATGTTAGTATATTCTATCGCCATTTAGTGGACATTGATGAAATCAACCCAACTTATACAAAACAGATATACTCAGCATTCTTCTCTGCGCTGACTCACATTATTATCAATATATGTCTAAGCAACTACATGTATTTGTTCATCTCTTGCTGTCATTTAGTTATAGGCAGGTGGCATAAAATTATGTTTCATCTAGGTTGTGCTCTATGTAGCACTCACCAACAAAGTGCTTATGAAACATTTTGGAAATCAATGCTCACTGTAGTAGTGAGATGTTTGAGCTGCATCTGATTTATTCCGGAATCTGAATATTGACATTAATTAATAACTGTGATTACAGATAAATGTCATATCTATCCCGTCATTGGTAGTAACCAGATCATATGCCTCTAAAGAAGCAATAGATTGAGGTAGGTTTTTTTAAAGAAAAGTATTAAGTTTAGTTGATTCAATTAGTCAAAGATTGTTATTGGTTGTGTACCAGTAATAACTAGAAAGTATCGAATAACTGTTTCATTTTAATAATGCAACTCTTCATGAATGTTCACCTCTCCATACTACTAAGTACAAACAAAAAGCCTTCAGGTCTAACCAGACAGACAGACAGATACAACGCAGAACTTCGTACGTACGTACATCAGTTCAGGTTGCCATACCACATCAGCACAGAAACGCAACTGTCAGTTCAAATCCAAGAGTGATAGCGATAGTAGAAGTATTAGCAGTAATGCAGAAAATTAGGGAGCGAAGATATGATTCGAAAAGTATAATTCAGTGAGATAAATTTGGAAGGAGAAAGATAGAGAATTCAGAAGGTTAGATTTTGAGAGAACACAAAGAGTGGATGCACCTGCGCCATTGCAAACGATTCCGAGCCATGCCGTTCAAGGTCTCAACCACCTCAACTGATGAAGTCTCAATACCTCATCTATTGATTTGCCCTCCTTTCCTAGAACCCGTTTCCTAACGACAGCATTGCTCACTCGGTTGTCCCACGATACTCGAGCAATGCTTCGGAGATACCTATGGTCGATGACCAGTAACCTACGAATGTCCTCTACTCTTAACGGCCATGTTTCGCTCCCGTATAGTAGGACAAAGCGAACTGCTGCACGGTATACTCGTCCTTTGGTTAGCAAGCGGATATCTCGCCTGCGCCATAAGTGATGCAACTTGGCAAAAGCCAATCGAGCTTTCTGTATCCGTGCTGAGATTTCGTCAGTCACCAGGCCATCAGAACTGATGAGACTCCCCAGATACGTGAAGCGGTCTACCCGCTCGACTACTTCACTCCCTATCACTAGTTCAGGTGCCGATACAACCCAATCCTG
The DNA here is from genome assembly GCA_025215515.1 of Schistosoma japonicum. Classification (NCBI taxonomy): domain Eukaryota; kingdom Metazoa; phylum Platyhelminthes; class Trematoda; order Strigeidida; family Schistosomatidae; genus Schistosoma; species Schistosoma japonicum. The sequence continues at coordinate 15,086,158 of CM046067.1, read as the reverse complement.
AAGCAACATTTTGCATTTCGAGGAGGAAAACCGCATCCCGAACATGCTTGCATTGTTGCTCAGGGTAGTCAGAAGACGCTGCATTTTGTCAGCGTCTTCACCAAATAGGACTATGTCATCAGCATACTCTAAGTCAGGAAGCGAGGCTCCTGGTAGAAAGTCAACTCTTGAATCAGGTCTAACCACTTATGCATAAACAATCTACCTATCAATTGTTAACTGATTCCTTTTTTTTTTTTCTTTTTATCCAATTATAAAGTTTATAAAAATGAATTCATGAAAAACAAAGAGAATTCATCATTTTCATTAACTTATACTTTAAATTAAACTCTTACCTTCATCAATTGGTCCTGGCATTGAATATCTATCACCATGTACAGCTTTTAAACTTTCATTATTTACACCAAAACCATCAATAATCCATTGTACACTTAAATATTCTTTATAAAATAATTTTAATTTTGTTTCATTATAATATTTATTATATACTCTACAATGCATTATAGTATTTGTATTCATGAGTACAGTTTGATTATCAGGACCTCTTATATAATTTCCAGTATTATATTGATGATAATAATATGGATGCAGTGATCTATTATCATTTGTAAACACTAGTTCTTTACTACTTAAACATGATGATATTGTCAAGCATAATAACATTGTAATCATAAAGTAATAATCCACTTTTAGAATGAATATATTAAATATAATGAATAAGGCTGATTTATTATTGTATTTTCCAATTAATAACATATTGTCTAGTATAAACTTTAATTATCTTAATACACATTACGATGTGTTCTCGCTTTCTTCTTCTTCTTCTGTTGTTGTTGTCGTTGTTGTTGTTGTTGCTACAATATACATTAATGTTTCATTCAATTTCTGAAACATAAGTAAACATTCATCAATAACTTTTACAAAAAGATGTAACAATTATGTAATTCCATTACTGGATGATGACATCATTTACTTTATGCTACGAAATCATTATTTGTTTATGGGAGGAGGGGGGCGAGAAGGGAAATTAAATGGTCGTCTTTGATATTTTACTTAACTAACCAATCAAATCATTCCTCACTTCTGATTGGTTGTTTAAATTATAATTGTACTACACCATCGAACTTACAACAAGTAGTCCAATCCAAAGATCACTTTATCGAAAGAAGATCTGGTATGGATCATATTTAAATTTCAATAACCACTGTCTGATAAGCAGCAAAAAAGACTTAATTAGAACTCTATTCACTCGTGTCCAAAGATTATACAGTGAGTACGGCAACAACAAGGAATTAATGGTTATCTGCAAACGGTTCTTAACTTAGTTTTATAAGATTAAACCATAGGAAATTAATTACATGACAGATGATAGAAAAAAACTTTTCTTCTTAAAACCCGACTTCAAAAGAGACAAAATAAGTAGAGTCGTCTATCATAGATTAAAGGCAGTATTGAAGCAGACACATCCGGCTGTTAAATTAATACCACTCTACTAAACTAAGTGTAGACAAATTCCCAAATTTTGTTAACTCTAATCGTATGTAATAATTTACATGTGCATAACAAAGTATATACATTAAAAAAACAAAAAGGAGGCTCTGTGTCAAAATTTCTGAAAATATGCCACATAAGCTGAGTTGAAGGCGACAATGCACACCTACTAATTCAATTTCTACTCACTTAAAAATGATTGTGGACATACTGTTGACGTTTCAATTGCTCTCATCATAATGTGTAAATAGGAAAATCCAAATTTCTTGAGCTTTGCTGAAGTGATTGCCATCACACTGCTTAAACTAAATTTATACTCACAAAAAGTAGCTATAGTAAACCTTGCTTTATCATAGTGACACTAGTTACTTAAGATTCTTAGTTTTATTCCCTGGAATTTTCTTATAACTGGCCAATAGACGAATAATTCTGTTTATGATGTTTTGATTCTTATGCAATCGTTCTATTTTCTTCTTACTAATCCACATATACATATCAACCTAAAATCCTCTAAGTTTTTATGATGTGTTAGGTAGGTATACTGGGTATGCCATTTAATGATTCTAATTAACTGTAGGTTGTATTCAGCTGATGAGAAACCACCAATAAAATGAATATACAAATTATTCTGTTACAATTGTTCTTCTTGCTTAACTAAAATTTATAAAGAAGAGGAACTACAGTTAAATTGTTCCGAATAGTTCGTGAAAAATGTTATTAATTGCCCTAATAGCCAGTTAGAAGTATGTGCTAATGGCAAAAATATAGGCCGATTACCCACCCTTATGGTCGACAAACAATATGTAGTTTAATTTTTCTACTTATTTAACAATTTTGTTTCAGTTGTAGTTAGGTGTCATCGAAGTTATTAAATGTTAATTTGATATCACAAATTGATTTGAATCAGACAACGATTGACAACCAACAAACACTTGGCAGCTGTTTCTTCCTAATATGGGACTCCACTAGTTCACAACTGTAATCACATCAGGGGTCATACTCCGGACTTTCTAGCTCAGCGACGAACACTTTACGATTAAGCAATCAAGCCATTTCTCAATGGTTGATTTTGCTTACTCAATCCATTCGCTAAGACAAAAGAGCTGTTTAGTTCTTCCTATTTATCAGTGGTCGCTTAATTCAAACCAACTCGTAACATTGAATTGAAATTTTATTTTAGTTGTTGGCACAAATAGCCATCCTGATAATAATATCAAAATACATCTGATGCTCACCATCATAAAACAGAAAATTATAATCCTTCCTAAGAAATCATTATTCTTAAAGCTTCAGTTCATAAATGATGACATCAATGAAATATTATCAGGTAGAATTAATTAATCACTGCAAGGAAATGGTTGTTTCGGATAAGTTTTATTGCCTATTCTACAACCGTCGTTGAATTACAGCTTAGAATTAAAATTAACTTCTTGAGTTCGCCTGATCAATGCTCATTTATCATTACAGCTACTGATGTAGAACTAGCTACACATAGGGATTACAATCAGAGAAAATCTGAAACAGAATTTCTGAGCATCAACCTGCTTAGTTCAATACTTGGATACCAAACACAAAATATGTAATAACAATGGTTTCCGAGTAATGTAATTTACCACATGACTTAGGCATATAACAGAGGCCATTAACAATCACTTCAGCAAGCTAAGTTAATGCATCCAAATTAAACTTGTACAACCACTCTCATCTTCACATATAGAGAGCCAGAAATCGCCTTTTTTTCCCTTACATCATCATCTACTTCATATTCATTCCTGAAAGATTCATACTTCATCTGTCTCTTTTATCCCGACCGTAATTTTTGTACTCATCCGTTAAGTCTTATGATATTATCATCTGACTTAATGACTTAACAGTATTCCTAATCCACCTGATAAATTTTTATATATTCACAGATTCTTTATTTTTCTAGTTATTGCGTAACATATTAATTGACAGCTTGTCCTAGCCTTGCCTTAGTCTTTTACTCAGAACAGTTGAAGACAAAGCATGTGTTGCATTAGTATTAAATGAAAAATCCCATGTACCAAATGAAAACGTGAATATCTAAAAGTCAAATGTATCTATACAATCGATTGCAATCATCATTTATCTGCCAACGTTTTCATCAATTAATTACAGAAACGTGTAGACCCCGTATATCACAAATATTATGTAATCCACTACTTCATGAATCACATGTGCCAATCATGCCATTCATTAAATAACACCTATGAGCATTAATCAATCTTTCTATGTAATTTGCAGTTACTTATCTATTGAGTAATCAATTCCAAATATACATCTGAAATGATTATGTTATTATGCAACATAGCAACATTTGATTTGCATAAGTTTTTATTTCAAAACAAATGTAGTGTTCTGATATGAAACTGACTTCGCCTTGTTATCCTTGAATTTGAATTTGGGAGCTGCTTCATCCACTACGAACTAGTTACTTTGTCATAGTAAGAGACTGTTCAATAGTACGTATTCACAACCTATTATCTTTAGATAACACGAGAAATGAATATCTGGCATTCAACGATAGACAATTTTAACTTCGTCTTTTTGCCGTTGATAGATAATTGCATCAAATCAGACAAATCTGAGCCTCACCCAATGTATCTTTTCCTCAGAATGGATTGGATTTAAGAGGAGTCCTATACCAAAGCTAAACAGCTGTCTAGTCATGCATTCCTAGTTTTAGCCGTTTTCTCTTCCAGGTCAATTTATGATATCGTATTCGAAAACCTTCATAACGTCTAGTTACAATCATTGTTTGAATTACTTTCTTAACGAAGCTCGTATAAACCTGAGTAGAAATATATTAGGATTTTAATAAATGCATTTTCAGTCATTATAATTTTCTCCAATGCCATATACAATAAACACGATTTCACTCATTACTACCAATAACAAGATATAAACCTTCACTAATATAGGTATACATAATGATCAGAACCTTAAAGTCTAGCGGCGACTGTTTCATCGTCAGCATCACAGGGGCAACATATGTTCAATGGCGAAAATCCCACTTCAATTTATATTGAAAGATGGTGATAACTGTTTCACACTCGATATATCTAAATTCTACCCGTCATGAAGTTCACAGGAATATCTTAATGTCAGTCACTAGATTTTAGATGGTACTAATTCGTGGTCAATCTGTGAAGAATACAAACAACAAAACTAAACAACAATCTTGAAAAAACTAACTCAATGCAACCTAAACAGGATTTTGTTTGAAAAATTTTCTTTTACGAAACCCTATAAAAAATCCAAGTACTTTTAGAAACTACCACACTGAATTCATAACTTCATCTCAATATGAATCTTGGCTACATCCAATTCCAAAATTATTCATAACTAAATGTCAATGAAAGTTAAAAAAAGAGAACGAATTATAACTAAAGCATACATAAGGTAGTTATTCGACGAGTATGTTTACTTTGTCCTTCAATGAATCCTATCAAGTAAATTATAATGTGGTTACGAATCTACTTGGGTTCACATCATTTGTACTACATTTTAAGTTATTGATAGTGGGCTTGATGAAATCTTAATTACACTGGTTGGCATGCTAATTGACACTCAAACGGGAAACAGATTCTTTTAGTAGGATTTGAACCAGGTCTACTCAATTGTAATCTCTTATTCGAGTCGTAGATGATCTTCTGTAAAACTGCATAATGACCCAATTTGTGTTCATGCATTCATAGATGATGCTCCAAATTCTATTAATCAATTTGCAACGGAATGAATATCTTAGTCATTAAATCTGAACAATCTCATGTAAGAATCATAAACGAAGCTTATAGGTTCTGATTACATGAAATATCACGTCACAGATATTTTCCATTGTTACTTCAGTCACAAGTATCAAATATCACAGATATATATATATATATATATATATATATATATATACTGAATTCATTCTTTCTCCATTTATCTACTTCTCAATTCATTTGATCTTTCATGCTCACTTATATACTATACCCCCCCCCCTACTAAGGTAACATCTCTCTGATGTGTGTCAAATGAAACAAATATAGAAATTAGAATAAGCTTGTATCTTCCCGTTGATTTGCAATGGACTGAAACTGATCAGCCTCTGTTGCCGTAAGTGCATCCTGAGTAGATTGCTTCGATACAACGATAGTACACAAGTAATAGTAATGGTTATGCAAATACAGTAAGGTCTTAAACTAATTAGTTTAATTCATTGTAGGGTAGTGACTGTACACTGCTACTGAGTGGTTCAATATTTGAAAAGAGAATATTTCTAATGTTTCCTACTTATCAACAATCGTCTAACTGCTGACATTCCACAATGTGAAACCGGAGATTCAACAGTATCCACAACTTTTCAGCATATAAAATTTCGCATGATGCCCAATTACAATCAATATCAAATTAGTAATTACTAATTTCAGGTGGGGTAATTCTTATGATCGAATTACAAAAGCGCGTACAATAGAATTCAGTCATGTAGACAGTGTAGCAGTTACCCATCGATGGAAATAAATAACATTGTGAGTTGACTTCAGTCTAATCGGCTCAGCTGTCTCATAGTTAAGCATTCGCCCTAAAACATAAAGGCTCAATTTCATTGTTGATTTGTGAATGCTCACTGTTGACTAAACTTATACTTGGACTAAATAGCTTAATATCAGTATCAGTTCCAAGTTTTCAAGTCAAATCGATTAATGATATCAGTTTCAGTATTTATAACAATCATTCCTTCACTTCAAATCATGACATTCTATTGTTAACTAACATAAACTGACTAGAACCTTCCAATTGATCCCATTATATGCTAAAACGTATATAAAACACACTTAATAACCTGAAATACAGTAAATATCTTTTAATTTATTATGATAAATGAATGAATTCATAAATTTATTTGGTGGAACAAACCTTTGCAGGTAAACTTGACAAAACTAATGGAAGTAAAAGTTCCGATTACAAGGTGGCATGAATGTACGAATCAACAATACTTACATTGAATTATTTGATAACAATTTTTAATGATAACTTTGTTATTAGTAATCTGTAAGCTTTTAAATTAGTTTACATAACGTTTACTTATGTTTATTGGCTAGATAGTACGATAAGGCGATACTTATGGTGGAGTTATTGTACGTTGTAATCAATCAGAACGAGAACTTTCTTCAGCGCCTGTAGATCGACACTGAGACAAACGTCGATTCTATTTGTTTTATGGATAATACAGCTACTTTCTACCCTGGCACTGACACTTGTAAAAAAAAGTGAGCGAAGTCTCAGAAGTGTAGTGGTCTCAACATTGATGAGAAATATTTGCGGAAATGCTGTTGAAACTGTAATTGTCGTTCGGAGGCGTCGGCAAATTCATTAAAATTGATGAAACAGTTATAGGAAAGGGAAAATGCTATATAAGAAGATGCATGAAGACGGAGTAGTAAGCGCATATTTGTGAGTTTAATTTTAGTTTTAGGTTTCGGTATTTATGAGGGAACATTCGGCAAAGAACATTTTGCATATTTCCTAAAGAAAACGGTGACAACATTAATCCTAATTATTCAAACATATGTTCTTCCGCAAACAACTATATATACAGATTATCAGAAAGATTACGGACCTCTAGAGAGGAAACATGGTCACATACATTACGTCGTTGTCCATGAAAGATATTTTGTCGATCAGACCATCGGAGTTCCCACGCAAAATATAGATGCATACTGTTCTTGTATAAAACAGTTCCTGAGAGTTCCATAAATAGTATGATTTGAAGCCATTCTGGATAAGTTCGTATATCTTGCATATTATGAATTGAAAATGAATGAACCGATTTCTAACCTTCTGAAATTCCCTTTTAAATTTTTCTTCGGTTTTTAATGATTCTTTTTTTTCTATAAAATATAACCATTTACCTCAAAACTGTTTTCTCATTTACTGGAAACTATTTTCAAGGTAGCCAATATAGTTTAGTTCCCTTCATTAATTTTAATGCAAACACATTCATCACTAAATGAAATCATTAAAACAACCAGTGAAATTAGCTATAAAATCAAATTGTTCTCATGAGACATTTATAATCTAAAGTAAACTAGAATGTTTATTATTTCAGTGTATATATTCTATTATGATTGTTTGTGAAACAATCTCATTGACTGTAGGATGAATTTGTATATTCCCATCGATTTGTTATAGACTGAATCTAGTCAGTCACTGTTGCTATATATGCATCCTGAGCGGATTACCTCGTTATAGCGAATATTCACAAGTATCATTTAATTTGGATTGTGACTGGCAAATGGAATCCATGACACGCATTTCGTCTTATTTGGGACTCGTCGGCTGGATGTACCTGCATCCCAATGTTGATGTGTGCACAAGTGTGACTGTCTGAACTCAGTGATGAACGCGGTGACGATTGACATGAAACGGACTGAGTCGAATCCCATTGTGAACATTAACATTTAGATGCAGGCACATCCAGCCGACGAGTCCCAAATAGAATGAAACGCGCGTCCTGGATTCTACTTGCCAATTACAATCCAAAATTAATGAATCTCATTGACTGTTACATTGACTCAATGAGTATGTATGGTAACTATTAAGAATTCAATAGTAGCTCTGTTTTGATTATGCCTTGAATGGGGATATTAAGCAACTTTACATTTATAATGAAACCTAATTATTGACACATTATGGTTTAATTTTGAATAAACTGACTCTCGAAGGAAGAAATCAGGAAAATACATTGTGAAAATCACTAAACTGCGTCACAAGACAAGCAATTAACACGGAACTTTGGAGGTCGAAGAAAAAGAGGAAGACCATCGGCTACATTATGCAGCCATAAAGGAGATGAACAGCGTTTGGGAAAAACTGTAACGGAAAGCTCATGACAGAGTTTGTTGGAGAACGCTGATCGGCAGCTCATGTACCAACTTGGGTAACAAGCACTGATTATTGATTGACTGACTGATTGATTGCTTGATGATTTTATATTTGTGTATTTATTATCATCTTCATAGCGTCAAAGTGTACAACTTTGGTAATTTTACCTCCCAGATGTTGTGCATGTTTTTCCTTTAGTAGGAATCACGTGAGTTTCAAGGCTAGAGGAAAGTGTAAACAATCGATCTTACAATTCTTCAATGGGCTCCTTCGAGCTAAAGACCACACTAAATACTCTAGCCCCATCTAGAGCGGCAGGAGCTGCGAAGTAGCAATTAATTTTTTTCTGAAAGGTATTCCTTTTAAGAGGATAGCTTTATGATGGCGGTGTATGCTTTTAAGAATCAACGCCTTGTTCAGAGGCCCACCGAAGTCTGCGTTGAAGTTAGAGTACCATTGGGTTTAAAGAAAGGTATGGAAGACCAAATTAATACATAGTCTCCGTCCAAGTAGTATTCTACTGTTGATGTAGACCATGATGGTGGATGCAGACTACCTGGAGTTAGCCTGAGTAAACATCTCTATCAATAACTATAGAAAATGGATGACATGGCTTAGAAGCGATCGCAGTGGCTTAAATGCATTCAATGCTTGCACTCGTCTAGATCTTAAATTATATCATTCTATCATGCAGTAACTTGTTGGTCAAGTTTAGGACTGTCTTTCCTATTGCTTTTTTTATCTGATGAACTTTGTAGTGAGACTTACTGAACTTTGACCCGAATAGCGCATACTCAGTTTTTGCAGTTAGTGTCACACAGGTAACAGTGTTCAAGGATTAGTAGCAGACTGAATCATTCGACTGTATTTATGTGGTGTGTTAGGTGACTAGAATAAGTACGACTTTCACAAGGTAATCCTTACCGAAAGCATGGATGAATCTATATGGGAATTGTTTATCTTGGCATTCACCTTTGTTTGGTATTTAGCTGTGTGTCATATTTCTTTATGTAGCGTACAATTAACGTCGAGATCCAGTAAGCAGCGCTGATTGAGAGGGTCTCCAAGTTGCAGGTATGTCATATATTTTAAGATTCTGTCTATTTAGAGTGAACTCGAATTGATTGTGGAACCTAAATCATGCTTCCAGTACACAGTATCTTAAATAAGAGCAATGAAGCCTGTGCTCTTCATCAGGTTTTCAACTAATGACTACAATCTTGTTTGGCAGATATATCCTGATTCGTCTTGTTCCACAATCATACTGGTATTTGTCCTATGAGTTTTAACACCTGTAGAACTTAAGTGGTTTAATAAAGTTTCTCGACTCATATTACATAATCTGTGAGGAACCACTCGCGTTCAAGTTCAGATGTACACTATCAGTAGCTCTTTCTACCGAGACTTTATAGTTGGCGGAAACTGCTCTTATTAGGTGTACTGGTCCAACTTCTAGGTAAGGTTGATAATAAACATCTGGGACCCTAAACTCAGCCTAAGCGTGAAACGAAGGCTCATGAGATTTCTTCAAGTGCTTTTAAGTTGAAAGAAAATTCCCGTCTATCTAGTAATCAGCCTATGATAATTCTAAAATTGGATAATCATGGGTGAGCTTTTATGAACTCTCTTTACACACTCGTGCCAACAGAACATAGAAAGGTAACTGAAAATGTGATTCTATTCACTTTATTAGTTTGCAAGAACCAGGAGCTTCCAGTCTTTCTGTCAGGCAGCCAATTCAACTATGTCTTTTTAAAGATGCAATTCTAAGCAACCGATGTCTTAAAGTCTCGTTCGACAAGCAGTTAATGATGGGTTCATGAACATGACAAGCTCATGAGAACAAAAATACAACTCACTGACCTGTTGATCAGATCCCATGGTTATTTTCTCAGGACGTGCTACACCGTGATCCATGCTACCAGAACGACGGATAAGGGTTGATGGCTGGTCTCGTTGTCAGAAAGAAATAGAAAACTGTTTTTAACTTGGTAGTAAGGGCTGCATTATCCTCAGTCTTTTCTTTGGCATCTTATTTGATATTGTTTGACTTTCGTAAACAGATTTAGTACCTCCAAGGATTGTTCCATGTAATGAGCGCTGTCGTTTTTTTAGTTTCGCCATGACAATCTTTGTTTGTCTACACACAAACCTATCCAATCTCCTGTAAATAGTCGTCCAAAACTTATAAAATCGAAGTAATCAGATATAAAGATTAGCTTATAAATTCTATGCAGAAATAGACCTTTACGGAGGCTTATCTCTAGAAATTACTGTACATATTATTCTTACTATTTATTCACTTCAAAAGTTCAATCACCTGTTATTACCATAGTAGACACTGAGAATACTCTACATGTAAATAAATCATCTTCTACGAATGTGAAAATATTAAGTTTCACCAGTAGCCTAAATGTAATTAAGCAACACATTCGAATAGAAATTCAACAAGAATTGTATTCATATAGTGACAGAAGATTTTCACAACATTTCAAATGATCATAGTTTCCAGGAAGTTTAGCTGCATAGTTGAATTTATTGACTATTGATTTGTTTATTCATTTTCAGTATAAAATCATTGAATTCATCTTTAAAACAAATATATGATTTAGACATGATTAAAGTATATCAGATTGAAGTTGCATATAGTTAAGAAGAAGTCAGTAAAATGAACATGTTCCGATGGATGAAGATTAAATTCGTGATCGACTTGAAAGTAAGTCATCAATTTCAAAGTTTTTATGAACAATTTAATCAATGATGGAAGTTAGGATGAACATATATCTTACCGTTGATTTTGTCATGGACTGAAGCTGGTCAATCTCTGTTGCTATATGTGCATTCTGAGCGGACTGCTTTGAGAAATCGATTATTCACAAGTATTATTTAATTTGGTTTGTGACTGACAAGTGAAATCCAGGACGTGCGTTTCATCCTATTTGAGACTCGTCTGCCGAATATACCTGCATTCCAATGTTGACATTCACAGTGGGATTGGAACTCACTCTGTTTCGTACCAAACGTCAGCGCGTTCATCACTAGGACTACTAAGTTCAGACAGTAGTACTTTTGCAACGAGAGTTTAGTGATGTTATTAAAACTAATTGTGTTTTAATTTAATTTTAATTGTTTGTTTAAGTAAATCAGTTAATTTTTTCTTGTCATCTTCTGATTGGTTTGATTTTTCAAGGAGTTATGACATCACGAAAGGTCACTATGACTTGTTCCCTGTGATGTATTAGTAGAATTCACCTTTACGCACAAAATCATAATAACAAACGCCAAGGACAGTGCTTAATTGGTCGGTGAACCTTTGACCAATATTCACTGAGTCCCAAGCCAGAATAGAAATAACGCAAAATACATGAGCAACCAGACGGAATCAAACTGTATTTCAAACAATCCTTTATATGTACATAAAACCAGATAACACAGTTAACCAATTACGAATTTAGTATCCATACGAAACAACGGCGACAGTGGTAGTGAATTGCAATAATGTTCACACAATCAACTGACTGTAAGGTCATAAACAAGTAATGATATACTAACAGTTAATGTGCTAAACGAGAGGATAGGACATTGAGGGACATAATGATGATAGAAATATAATGTCTATTATACATTCTACTTCAAGCATAATTCTCAAAGTTAGTTATACTTCTTTAATCGCCCAATACAACACAAGATCTCTGTTTCAGGTTCATTCATTGAATTTAGATGTTATGTTGAACAAGTAATTTCATTTCTGTTTTTCAGTTTGTGTTATGCCGGACCACAAAGAAGTGTAACAAACTTTCAGAACTGTGTTTCAAGAACACTATTTCATTTATTCTAACTGTGTGTAATGTAAACATTTCGTTTCTATTATTGTTACGTTTCTCTTACCCTATCCTCCCGCTTAGCATAATTACTGTTATTAAACTGTCTCTTATTATGAACTATGGTTAATTAGTTATGTACGAGTTGTTCCTATTCACTATCACTATTCCCATTGTTCTGTATTCATGTTAATTTCCTAATTGGTTTGCTGTGCAGTCTGATTTTATATATATATAACGGGGATGCTTGAAATATAATAGGATTCTGTCTGGTTGGTCTACTGGCTCGTATTCTTCTTATTTCGGCTTGAGACTAAGTGGGCATAGCGCAGACGCACAATTATCGACTAGGCACTAGTGATTGACACTCGGCCAACAAACCACCAAATTCTCTCGCATCATAACAGTTTTTGATATCCCTCATCAATAATAAATTGTTTAGGTGAGGAGAGATTGATATACTTTTTACAATTTAGATTGATAGTATACGAACATTATTAGATGACTATAAATGTTGAGGATAATCACCTTCATAACTGGGTTAAATAAACTAACTAACTATCATTAAAAAGGTTAAAATTGATAATTTCAAATAAATTGAACATTGAATAGATTGTTTATTAAATGAGTGATATGCATATTTGTAAAATTCCAATGAGTAAAAATTAAAACTTCTGATGTTCCGCAGCTTAATGCAAGTTGCTTCTTCAGAGAGAAATGAATAATTGAATTGAATGAATACAACATTAAATAATACACAATAGAATAAATCAGAATCGAAATAAGTTCATACAATCAAAATGTCAGTTTGATGGTGTCATGTCAAGTCATTTAGTTCAATGTGATTTCAAGTTAGACTGTATACACACCGACTGCCTCGACGAGCTTTGTTTTGCGGTGTAGGAATAGGTTGGAAGAAACCTAGAGACGGACAAACCAAAACATGGCAGAAATCGATGAAGTCACTGACAAGCGGACTGAGTCATGTTGGTAGATGTAGGCTGCGTGGTTGGGGTCCGCGAGACGAAAGTCACCAATGGTAAGAGACCTTGAACTACATGGCTCAGAATCGTTTGCAATGGCGCAGGTGCATCCACTCTTTGTGTTCTCTCAAAATGTAACCTTCTGAATTCTTTATCTTTCTCCTCTCACAGAATTATACTTTTCGAATCATATCTTCGCTCCCTAATCTTCTGCATTACTGCTAATACTTCTACTATCTCTATCACTATTGGATTTGAACTGACAGTTGCGTCTCTGTGGTGATGTGGTATGGCAACTTGAGCTGATGTACGTACGTACGAAGTTCTGCGTTGTATCTGTCTGTATACACATGTAAATGTGATGTGAAAGGCAAATATGTGAATATGTGAGAATAAAAATTGTGTGTATCATCATGTGAATGAAATTTGTCAAATGGAGAATTAAAAGCTCTATATTCATTACAAAATCATAAATCAATAATAATTACAAATGCGGTCAAAGGATAATACCACAGTTATAATGAATAAAATAGATTATGAAGAAAAAAGCCCTTTGAACATTTATCCACAGGATCATATCTAATGAATGATTCAAAAATACATTCAACGATAAGAAACAATAGTGAAATTTGAGACGGATCAACTTCTGAAAGAATTGAAATAATCCATTGGTACTTCTATATGGTTTACTTTTGTATCTTAAATCATGTACAACTTCTTGTTCTTATGGTTTACCAAAAATTCATAAATCTTGTGTCCCACTGAAACAAATAGTTAATTTCACCAGTACTCCAACGTATGCATTTGTTAGATATCTATGCAACATTTTAAAACCACTACAATAAAATTTACACAATGTTGTCAAAGACACAAATGATTTCAAATCAAGAATAGCAGATTTAATAGTTGAAGATATTGAAACAATGATAAGCTATGATGCTTGTATCTTTATATTACCAATTCTAATTGATATATGTCTAGAATGTATTAATAGAATTGCTTAGTAAATGATCATACACTATCCAGTCATTAGTTTAATCAGGAAATCTCGAAAACTATGCTTAGATTCAACTTTCTTCACTTTCAAACGAGATTCTCTACAAACAAACTAACGGGTTGACAATGGGCTCCCCCATCTCACCAATTGTAGCAAACCTCTTCATGACCCATACTGAATCTCATACTTTTAATAATGACATCAGACTACGAGTCTGGCTTAGATGATATAGATGATACTTTTATTATTATTAAAAAAATTCTCTGAAAATTTTCTCAAGACAAATTAATCACCTTGTCTCAGCATATCAAATTCACTCTAGAAAGTGAAGACGAACACAGTCAATTACCACTTTAAGACTACCTAATCAAAAGACATTTCAAATGGAACTCTTAATCTGTGGAATTTATCATAAACCCACACATTCAAATCGATACATCGATTTCAACTCAGCACATCCATTTAGTGCAAAAATATCCCTGGCTCTAAGCTTATTCAGAAGAACCAATTAACTAATTACTTCAGAAGATGACAAGAAATCCGAAAACAAAAATATATTCAGTATCTAATGACTTAATAATTTTTCAATGAAGTTTTTTAAGAATTTGCAAAAACGATTTATTACTAAGTAATAGTAAATCAATTAAAATTTTCTGAAATGGTACAGCCGTTCCACCTTACCGCCATCACATGACAGATGACTTGCGGAAAATTCTAAAACAACATGGAATTCAAACACTTCTACAAGACTACCAACACTCTTCGACGTGCATTAGTTAAATAAAAGACAAGATCCCCTTCACCTTTACACGGAATTGTGTCTACAGGCTAGGTTGTATTGATTGTGATGCTTTCTATATTGGAGATAAATTAAAACTCGTGTTAAAGAACATGAAAGCTACACTAAACGACCTCCTAACAATCC